>CM029115.1:8875000-9157500 GCA_016859345.1 Istiophorus platypterus
AGGACAGGAGGACACCCTACAGTGACCACATAGTGATGCCCTGCGGCTGCTCTGACTAGAAATGAGCAAGAGTTGCAACACACAATCATGCAAAAACAAATACACACATGCGCATGCATAGGCAATAGTCACCTTCAACTCAGTGCAGCATATGTTTCACACTGAAAATATCAGTCAGAAAAGCTCACACCAGCTGCCATTCAAATAGGGATCTCTAAAAAACTATGTTGCAGCTGCGCTCCGGCTTCCTCGACATTATCTCTCTCTTCTCTTTAAGCAATATTTGCCCTTCAGTTTCATCGTGTCTCTACTGTGGATCCATGGCCATTCCGCTCAGTTACAGTATTTACTTTAACAGTGAGTCGTTATCACCACAGCAATGAGCACAGTTCCATATAGTCCAATGTTAAGAAAACCTACAAGTCAAAACAGAGTTGAAACGGAATATCTGTCATGAAAACATTAGAAAGTTTAGGCGATTTAAGAGAAGTAAAAAAATGTTGAGGCCTATTTAAGGTTAGAACATGGAGTAAATTCTGCTCCTTTGCTCCATGTGCACTTAAGCACTATTGAAAAACATCATACAGTTTGACTCTAAAACATTCTTCTTTGATACCCGTGGAGCATCTAACACCACAGCTCCCGTTTTTTTTTGTTTGCCACCTGTACATGTAAAAAAAATAGTGAGCTCTGCCTGTTCATTGGATAAAATTGTGCCCTGTGTGGCAAGTCTGGTGTTTGCAAAGGTGTGAGACGAGAACGCAATGTGTATGAGGCTGCAAAAACACAAGGTGTTATTCTGAATATCCTTTAGGACTGGCAGTTCCCACCAATCCTCACCCCACACCTTCATCATCCGGTAAAGTTGGGTAACCAGGGAAAACAGCAGCATGAGTCATTGCCCTGGTTGTACAGCCCATCTGGCAAGAGTATCATTGCATTTTTTATTTTTAAGATGCAACGTTTGACTTATACTGAGACAGGCCCACGATTATAACTGCTTGGTTAAGTGTCATAGTGTTGTAACAGAGACCAAGGTATCACCTATTGCAGCACTCATTGCTTGGTGTTTGTCATTGTCATTGTCTGGTTAAAATAAGAATTTTATGCTACATTGTCTGACAGTAGCTAATAGTAATCACATAAACAGGTAAGACAAAGGAAGGAGGAAAAAGTGAACTAAAAATCCGGCGTATATTCTGTTTTGAACTGAAAACTAAGCTTTCTAATAGCATCTACCATGATGGATAGATCTGAAAATACCTGCTTACATTTAGTGTGGATAAAAGGAGCTGCAAATAGTCTCATATACTAAACCTAGATAGAGGCAACTTTCTATTGCTTCTGAAAACAGAAAATAATTGATTCGTCATTTTGAGTGTCAGTGTAGCTGATAGCACAATAAGCAGAGAGGGATCTTAACATAACATTGTCTACATCCATATACAGTGATGTGTTAGCATGTTATCAGATATTATTTTGTTATAAAGATTTCAACCATTTAACACTGGGCCTATTGTTTTTTTTCTCTGGGCCTGTCAACACAATGGATTTGCTTTCATTCTGTGTTGGTGGGGAATCTCCTTGTTTTCTTTCCATTTGTTTCTAGCTACAAACCATGAAAATGTGAATTTATTTGTCTTCCTCTCCATCCTCATTCCTCTGCGTTCCCCCCTTACCAGAAGCCAGCCAGGGTTCAGTCAGCATGGCAGAGCAGGAGCGGCGTCTCCAGCTTTTGTCTCTGTGGAGAGCAGGGGTTGTGTGGTTCCTAATTGCTGTGTGCCAAAGAGACTTTGGGAGCCAATCAAAATGGCCAATCTCTAAAGACAAGCCAAAACTAATTTGTTAGCAATATACCATCCTACACCCCTCTCTCTCTTCCCTCTCTTGCTCGGTCTCCTGATGGCAGTCAAGGGTTCATTTCTGTGCCACTGTGGTCACGACCTCTCCCTCTCTTTCACTCTCTCTCCCTCTGTGGCTTCATTGGAAGTTCATCTCTGATGCCTCTTTGGTCGTGACCTGGCTCCAAATGATACAATGATGAGAATGGTGACAAGACTGGCAGAGCAAAAAAAAAAAAAAAAAAAAAAAAAAACTCTCCCCTCTGTTTATTAAATTCTGTGTGTTTCTGTATCTTCAGTCACTGTCTTGTCCCTGTAGTGTGTGCGTGTCTTTGTGTGTGTGTGTGTGTGTGTGTCTTTGTGAGTGTGTGCGTGTGTGTGTGTGCGTGTGTGTGTGTGTGAGTGAGTGAGGGACACACCTCAGGGAGCGTGAGAGCGGAGCAGCTGTGGTCAGAGAGAGAACACACACGTTAGCTTTGGGTTTCATCCTTGGCTTGTTCAGCAGCGAATCTGGCAGCCTGCTGAGAGACCAAGAGTGTGTATGTGTGCGTACGTATCTGTGTATCGGTGATTACATGTCGGGTGTGTGTGTTTGTGCATCCTGTCCTGTTACACACCTCATACCTTTTGCTTTGTCACTATTTTCAAACTCTCTGTCTCTCTCGCACTGCTTTTCTCTCTCTCTCTCTCTCTCTGAGGATCTGCAACTTCAAAAGGCAACTTTAGAAAGTGTCGTTTTCACACAGTCAACAAAAGCATCTCTGAGTAAACACACACACACAGGCACACAACCTTCTCTGAGAACACACCTAGCACTGTATCTCTGCAGGACACAAAGCCTTCAGAGTATAAAAAAAACAATCACTCTTTTATATTGTAGTGATACTGGTGTTTTGCTGCTGCCAAAGCACACACTAGCTTCCTTGAGGCAAAGTGGAGAGGAGGCAAGGAAAAAAGGAGAGATTTTCTTGTGAAAATCTCCATCGTGTGTTGGTGTCTGTACACTTGGAGATAGATAAGACTGGAGGCGGGCCTGATTGTTTGACTGGATTCACACACAAGCTCACCAGCGAGCTGCAGAACCAGTGTGTTTCTGTGGCAGTAACTTTGATAGCTACACTAGCTCAAAATGAGGAAGCCATGCAAACATGGTTGCAGGTCTGAGTGATGCAAGCTCAAAGCAACTCTGCTGCAAACTTCTTGTAAGCAGGTCACAGTCACATACAGATAGCAACTAACAAAGGTGATCTGTGGCATGAAATCTCTCCTGATTACAGCGTTCAAAGGTGCAACAGAACATGTATGTATGGGAGCAGACTGACCACCAGATGTTTTCGATAAAACTCCCAAAATGTTTGTCAGAAGTCGTACTACAATTCAAAAGCAATGTGCTACAGCAATGGGGGTAGCAGAAGCACTATCTCCTTGCTCAATTTGTATACCATGAACCAAAGTTTAAAAAAATATCAGTTATGGTGGCATACTCCACAACATTTCACATTTCAGATTTTTACAAACTATTTTGCTCACACTTTCCTTCTGTTTGATAAAATAAGCAAGGTCTTATGCAATTTGTGACAATTTGAATAGGAAATACTGTCACATCTTGAGAAACAGGTTAAAAATGATTTCCATTGTGCAGCAAATAGAATATCTTGTTTCATTCTGATGGTGAGAACAGTTTTTGATGACTCTGGAAATACCTTAGAACAGCAGGAAGTGCTGTTAAACTTTTCCACACAATTTCATTCGGCAAATAAGTAAAAATGACAGCTGAGACAAAGACTTGACATTTTTCTACTACTAATGTAAAACAAAACACATACAAAAGTCTTGACTTACCTATTGAGCTTTTATAATTTTTCACAAAAACAAAGGTTTTCATCACGTTGAAGATTTTTACACGAAGCCTTCATTTTGCTTCTCTGCCACAATGCACTTGTCCATCAGCTGCTCTGCACATGGTCCTATGTTGTTGCATACTGGGAGCTCCAGGGTTCTAGTGGGGCAAAGTACATCTGCACCAGCAGCTGCAGAACTTAGTCGACTAAGTGCAAGTGCAATTTTTTACGATACAAAAAAATTGTTTCAAATACAAAATTGACAATAACTGACACTCAAATTCTTTGCATTATTGCAAATATGCCCAAGTCAACATTGTAACACTAATGATTGCAGGTGCCACATTAAATCCAAAGACTGGTTTTGTTGGCATATTTTGTCAAATTTTTGGTTACTCCAAAAAGTGAAGTTCAATTTGCCAAAAAAAAAAGAAAAAATCTCCCCTTTCTAAGTCAGAAGTAGATAATTGGGACCGACAGTCATTTTTTTATGCCTGGAATTAAAGAGCTTGATTTGACAGTGACAGAGTAATGAGAAAAAGTAAGATGAAGCATCTTTCAAAGAATCAGTTGAAATTGCCAATCTATTTTAATCTATTGTCACCTTGGGAGAGCAATGTTCCGGTTTTGTGTGGACTAATTTGATTTCAGAATGTATATTGAAAAAAGACTAATTAGATATTCATCACAATGGGAGGTATAATGTGATCACATCATAAAGAGCACTGTCTTTGAATGCAGGTAAGTTTCCTTCGCCCTCCTCACCCCATCTCCTCACCTCTCTTTTCTTCCTTTTCCCTACAGAAACTGTTTCATATCCCTCCACCTGCTTCTGTAGCTCAGTAACCTTAACAGACAACTGAGTGGCTATGTTTGAAAACCATTTTGTCATGTTCAACTAGCCTAAGTGGTCGGAAAAAACACAGCCATCAGAGAGAGGAGAACATCTATGACATGTTTTTTTTCTTGTCACTTTCACTTGTTCTCTTTTTTTGACCCCTGATGGAGCTTCTCCATTATTTGAACTCTGAGCGGTCAAGGGTCCCCTACATGGGTCACCAGAGGTCAAGACTGACATCATTGACCTCATGTCAGGTCAGCCCCTGTGCAGATCACCAGAGAGGAAAAAATAAATGGGGATTTACACACAATACTTACCAAATTACTTACTAAATTACATGAACTAAACTGGATTGATGTGTTTCAAAGGATACATGTCACCTATGACATATTCTATAAAGAAACTGTTGCTTTTGACGTTATTTTGGCGTTAAGACAGGATCACTGTGGTGTTTTTGTGCTGCATTTTCCAGAGATCAGTGATGTCGTCCTTCCTGGATTTTCTTTCATTGAAGTTAAAGGCTTGGTAGTTGCAGTTGCCCATGGCTTCTGTTTTTCCCTCAACATAAATACTCTTATGGTATGAGTATAGGCTGTATCACTGCAAGAGAGGAGTAAAACAGTTTTTCACATTTTTTTTTCACAGGTCCAATTACTAGGTTTTTTTTTTCTTTCATCCACCTCTCTAGGTCTCCATTGGTGGATGGAGTTTGGAACAGTTGGACATAGATGCAAAATCCACCTCTAACTCCATGATGAAGTCCACCAGATGCAGTTGTTGCGAGTTTTTTTTTTTTCATGTGAAATTGACCAGATTGTCCTGTGCCTATTCTTGTTTTTTTCCTCTGTATTCTCTTATAAAGGAACATGCTCAGTTATTTTCAATGTTTAAGACAATACTCAGGTGCTGAAACGTACATTGAAAGAGTTTTTGCTCCCTGTGGTCATTTCTCTTTTTTATTCTGCCCATTAAGAGAGCCCTTCCTAACAAGCTTCCAGGAGAAGAGATGGGGGACAAAATCCACGGTCCTCATTCCTCCAAAATATGATTCCATACTTCATCAATATGCAGTTAATCAAAACAAATACGTATCTTGCAAAATAATCATCTTTCATCTTTTTAGTACCTAATTCCCATGTTTTGGGAGTGTTTCCTTGTCAAGCTGCAGTGATGGAATGGTAACACAATAAGGGAATTTAAAATAAAGATTATAATTTTCGAAATTCAAAGACCAGAAGTCTGATATTATTTCCAGCTGAATATTTAGATTAATTCTTGCATAGGATCTGAGAAGGCAGATTTGTTTTGCTCTCTCTAAATGTAGGTCAATAGCTCCATGCTCCATACTGTATACTGTATATATAAACAGTACCATGCTCCATACTGCCAGGTTGTAGAGTAATGTGGAGTATGTGTTTGCTGCCTCTCGCCCTTTCTGCCCTGCAGAATAACTGTTTAAATGAGATTAATCTTGACAAGTGAACTTCAGCATGTAATAAAAACCCCTTTTTATCTGCAAAGCAAACATTAGAGCTGCCCACCCGAATGAATACCTAACTCCTGAATTACCATAAGAATAGCTCAGCTGAGTACACTCATAATGCTTAAACCAACAGTGCAGAACACACACACTGACACACACACACACACACACACACACACACACACACACACACTCTCTCTTTTTCACACACACTCACACACACACACACACACACACATATACATGCGCACACACATGCACCATTCACGCTAATGAGTAGTTTCACTGTTTGAGATTGCAGTCCCGTTAGGGGTGGCGGCTGCGGTGGCAGCGTCGCTGTGACGATGAGCAGGAGGAATGTTGAGAAGCAGACAATATTGTTCTGCAGCGTCCATCCAACACTCCCACCACCCTTAACCCCTGAAAGTTGTCACTCCCAGTGTAAAATTCTCCCAAGACCTCCTCTGTCAGGGACACGAGGACTTTTGCAACCCACATTGTTTTATCCCTTACAGCATTTTAGTGCTTGATAGGATGTGAACCAGAACCAACGATTTTCAGCCGCATCTTGTTTCCTCCGTCAGTACTTTGTGCTTGGAAGACACTGAGCTCCTGGCCTTCTAACCTTTTTACACATACTCTCCTATAATGCGCCATCAGAGAAAACCTTAAGACTCCTCCTCCCAGTTACCCTGCCTTCTCCTATGTAATGCCAACCACTCCCATGGGTCTGGGACCTCCAGGCCTCAAGAAAAGACCCACAGAGGACCCATGAACCATCCGATGTCAGACCCCCTTTGTCTCCCACCATCACTCCTCATAGCCCCCCCTTGCCCCCACCTCACCAAAAAAACCCACAGGACCACGGGCCCCGGCTGACCAGAGCTGCAGCAGGGTGCAGAGAGCAGGCCGTTGGTTCCCAGGACCGCCGTGCACTTGTCATGTAAATGAAGAAGTCACAACCAATTAGAGTAATTGCAGTGCATCGCCCCGTCTTCGCCACGGCTACTGAGCTGAGGAGGGGCATGGGAGGGAGAGAGAGATGGAGGGAGGAAGGGGGGGGGGCAGAGAACCGAAATGTGGGAAGGTGAAGGTTAGAACAGTGAGGAAGAAATGGAGTGAGGAGAAGGAAAGGAAGGGAAAGAGAAAGAAGGATGTATGACAGGAGATATGCTTTTTGTTACAGGACAGTAAAAACAAATCATCATTTCTTTCTCGATCTGAGATTTTCTGAGATTACCACAACATAATTACCTCTTAAGGTTTGGCATGTAAAGCAGCCGTTATGATGATGAAACATGATAAATCATAAGAGTTTACACTACCCAACAGTATAGGCTAGCTATAATATAAAAAATATAACTTGCAGGTGAATGGATCACTAATTTAGGACTGAAAGGAACCATTCTTCAGAGGGGGTTTGTTTGATAAATATTACTGCTCAAACTTCTGTAATTTACAAGGTTATCAAAACTGATTTTATAAAAAGTTTTATATTGCAGTGTTTTAAGTTTTTTTCCTTACATTTTTAACTTATTAACTTTTTTCACTCTTCTGTTACAGGTACAGTAACTGTTGTTACTGCTACTACAACAGTACAACAATTTTCACTCATTTTCATTTTTGTATAAATAAACAAACTCAAACAGAAATGCACAAACAAGTCGAGTACCATCATATTTGTTCCATGTACATAAGAAAAAGAGAGTAATAGTCAGTCAGTAAGGACAGTTATGTTTCTGCACAAGTGAATGCAAGTGTGTGTGTGTGTATGTGTGTGTGTAAGTAAGCAGAGGGGATGAGACGGTGTATCTCAGCAGGTGGTAAGGGCTAATGGAACCCCCTCTGGCCTATCAAGAGTAGGGGGTGATGGTGTGAGGGAGTGTGTGTGTGTGTCTGTGTGTGTGTGAGAGAGAGAGAGTGAGAGAGAGTGAGTGTGTATTTTTACCAGTGTATGTGTGTATGTGTGTGTGTGTGTGTGTGTGTGTGTGTGTGTGTGTGTGTGTGTGTGTGTGTGCGCGTGTTTGTGAGTGTGTGTGTGTAATGATGGTAGTCATGCATCTTTGCAGACAGAGCAGCTACAGAAACAGAAAAGCAGAGATGAATGTTGGCAAAGGAAAATATAAAACAGAGAAGAAGGATTTGTTTACTGCTAAAACTGATCAAATACTAAAGGCATTCAATTGAGCATGAGTGAAGGAATGAAAGTAGAACATCGGAGTGAAAAAACAAAAACAGAGAGAAAGAAAGGCCGACGAAGAGAGACAGCTACTGGGCCTCAGGCCTCAATCTCCACCTCTGTGGTCAGTCAGCATGTAATGTAATGCCTCTCATCCATCCAGCCATCCACCCATCCATCCATCCATCCATCCACCCATCCATCCATCCATCCATCCATCCATCCATCCATCAGAGAGCTCTCTGTCTGTGGGCTTCAGCATAAAGCTTCAGCGCCTGAGGCAACCTTTAAAGCTTACACAAACACAGCATGGGTATTAAAGTCATGGGGTGAGTGTTGTGTGTGTGTGTGAGTGTGTTTTAACATGTGTATATGTATGTATGTCTGAATAAAAGCCACTTGTAATGTTTGTTGAGATCCCAAGGGATCCAGACAGCACTGCTAAGAGAGACCCCCCTCCCACCTGCCGCCTCTGAGATGAACCTATACTTCACTTAAAGACACACACTCACTCATACAAAACACAAAGTGGAGAAGCAGCGTTTTGCTACATCCAGTCTGCATACTGAAACAGTAACAAATAACAAGAAGACAATAATATGGCTACTGATTTCTTGATTTGTGAGGGAATGTTTTTGCTGCTTTGGTGTCAGTTAGCTACAGAGTCAGAGGCTGAACCATAACAGTAGGAAATCATTAACAAATAAGTATAGACAAGTTTCCCATTTACAGTCAAAGATAGGGTAGGAAACAGGTTTTCCTAAATGTGGTAACAGCCTACAGTATATATGGACATCATCATTGTTTAGAGGTAAAACAGCTAACTGGAATCCCATGAAATTGCTCTTGAGAATTAATTAGTTTGTGAAACCCATCCTGGCACTGCATACTTTTCCTTTTTTTAAAAACAGGCCACCTTTGATAGACAACTCTTGCAGCTAACATGACCCATATTCTAGTGAGAAATGATAGTTGTAGTAGTGATAATGCCAAACGAAGCTATACGCAAAGTAAATTCCATGGGTAACGAGACTGAAATCACCAGAGTGTGTTTAAAAAAACATCAACTGACAGCACAGGTTGAACTTAAAAGCACATAAGTCCTCATACATTGTCATACTGTTTTTGGGCTGCACAAGCTAAGAGCACTGATGTGCTGGCTCTGGTTATTGTATTCGTAACATCATCCTGTACAAACCTCTTGCAGGACTCTCCCGGATAAAGTAACAACCATATAAGTTTGTACGTTGACCGCTAGTTTTGATTATGTCAACTTTATTTCACGAGAATTCAGTTTCGTAATTTGGCATGGTGGATGGGCCTGAGTACCACAATACCCATGATCCTTGGCCAATGTTGCTATGGAGATGACTCCAGTCAGAGGCATGAATAATAGCGGTAGTGAATTTAAAACACTTAGTAAATGAAACTGTGAACAGAGGGTGGAACTATAGTTGCTAACTTTATCCAACATTGACCCAGAATCCAAAAGTGAATTCGTTTAAGCAACAGAATGCTTTTTCAGTTTTTCTCAACACCATCATCTTCAGCTCAGGAGTGCACAGAGTTTTAAGCTCTGTAATTGGATGCTTCAGGCTAAAATGCACCTTGGGAGTCGTAATTAACTCCTCTGCTTGTGTGTTTGATACTTCAACATCCCAATCGGAGAAAAGAATCAGATTTTTTATAATGCAGTTCAGCTTGAAAATTCATGCCAATTCAAGCTATAGAAAAACTCCAACAGTGAGTCCTGTGGAGAAAAAGAATATGAGTTTTACTTCCAGAATTAAGAATGTACCAAAATAACACATGCCACTTCACAACTCTATGAAAACTTGTCAGCAGAAGAGTATAAAACACGATAATCATTAATCAAAATTTAAGAAAATTATAAAAAGTCTGAAAATTATTTTTAAAAAATATCACTACAGGTTGAAATATTTAAATGAATTATGAGGTCCCCGACCCTAACGAGGTAATAGGTCATAATTTGTGTTTAATTTTGAAATACACATAGACACAAATGCACATACATGCACACATACCACATTTGGTATTTCTCTATCCATTATTTTTTTATGCTTTGTGAATATTCCCACACAGCACTTCCTAGCTGTGGTTTTCCATGTGTGTGTCTGTGTGTCAGTGTATTATTCTATGTGTGTGTGTGTGTGTGTGTGTGTGTGTGTGTGTGCATGTGTGTGTGTTTTATGTGTGCCAGAGGACTCTCCCAAGGAGCAGAGAAGATTCAATATGTCTACCTCCATTTAAGCACTGAAACATTCATGCAAACCAGCACGGAATGGAACACACACACACATAGACAGCAGACAGACAGACAGACAGACAGACAGACAGACACACACACACACACATACATACATACAGCACATGCACCACACCTGTGAGCTACAACTGCTGCTACAATTGCTCTTATTTTGTGTCTGCATTATAAAAATCTCCAAACCCCTTCATAATAACTGTGTTGAATCCAAGTTAATATATGTGAATTACTTTAAATTCCAGGTTCTTGTTTACTTTTAAAAAGATCTTACTGATACATTTCAGCCCTTTATTTAGGACACTATCTTAGCATCTTCTCATCTACTGCACATTGGCTCAGCAATGACTGGAGTGTATTGGTTTCTCCTCTTATGAATTATGAACACAGTTAGCTCTTTTGTTTATGAATTATTACTTATCTGCCTGCCTCCACAGGATAGTCGCTGGAACAAATGCATTTACACTGTAACCAATCGGATTATTGCCTTTTTATTTTCATACATATTTGTTTTATCGAGAGCAAGTTGTTTGGGGTCGAGCACAAAACAAAGCAACTCATTTCAGAAACATGCTTTTCATTAGGAGGAAACAAATGTTTATTTTACCAGCACTTTGTGAGGAGTCATGAATAAATATGGTGTTTGTCTCTGAGGTAAATAAAACAACAATGCTGTGGGAGAAGAGAAGAGATGGAGATGCAACAGAGATGTGGTTTGGTTCTCTGTGGACTTCTGGTCATGGCTGAAGAGAAGAGCGCAGAAGCAAAAACACTGAAAAAAGAAAAATACCGCTCTGTATAATAAGTATGAATGATTTCCAGTATTAAAATTAGAATTTAGGTGGAGAAAGTAACTTTTCTATAAATGCTGTTTAAAACCAGTGAGAATGGATGATGGTGGGAGGGGGGGGATTCCAGACCAGAAAAAAAATGAAAAAGCAAAACAAAAACACAGGGGTCATGAATATGGAATGCGTGTTCCCTGTGATTTAAATATTCATGACATGACGATTAGTATGTCATAACGGCATTATCAGCTTCAGCAACCCAAAGAGGAGAAAACTCTGGCTTGATTGATCTCATCAGGACATCATCAATAATGGATAACTGCAATCATAGTACTGGGAACACACACTCACACACAGGCAGGCATGAACGAGCTCACCCCGGCATGCACAATCAATTATGACACAATCTGTAAATTAAGCCTGCCGTTGAATCAGTCTTACGCTCTACCCAAACACATCATCACACCATGAGTCACCTTCTTTGGTTGCTCAGTGAGGAAATATTTATAAAAACTCATAATTCTTTTTAATTAATTGAGCCCTACAGGCTGAAGTACAGCAAATTCTCAGATCAGCAACAGGACTCAAATAATGGCAGGAGTCTCAAATTCTGTGTTGTTCTTGTCAAGCATGAGGGAATAAAGTTTTGTTGCTAATAAATGCAAGATGAGAAACAGGTGGAATGAATTCAACAAGCCTTTATATAATCCTAATAGCTTCTTGTTTGCTTCATGGTTAAAAATTTTAGACTTAGATGATTACTTAACAAGTGAGAGAAACTTGATTCAAAAGTGACCAAGGTAATTAGACCTGATCCAAAAAACAGTTCACCTGAAAAAGCCTGCATATAGAGAGGAGCAGCATCACTTGCAGCAAAATGACGCAACTCCAAATTAGAATCAGCAATACGTGCAAAAACACGAATGTAATTTGAATCCGGCCTGAATTTGGGTCCTTCTTCAGATCTTGGATGGAACCATGTGGCCCCAGTGAAGGACTCTGCTTTGCAGTTTATTTGTTCAGTGTTAAGTTACTGTCTCTCCAAATTTCCTGCCAATATTTTACATCAAAGCCAAACAGAAATTAGTTAATCCTAGTGTCATTACTGTATTTTTCAAGGTTTCTGTGTCTGCATGTACTCAAGGGTCTATTTGACATATATTTTGTCATCTGCCCAAGTCCACAGAGGATCCATGTCCACATGTGGTCTAAAAGTTGAGTCTGTGCCCTTTATGTCAGTACTGTTTATTTTCCAATCCTTGTTCCTATTCTTTCTAACTGGTCTTTTTAATTACTTTCTTCTGTTTTAAATTGTTCAACTTAATACAACAGCCAAAGTGTTTCTTCTTGCTGTCAAGAGGTCACCATCATGCCTTCTAGTGTGCAGATGTGGACATACTCCGATTGCAGCATAAACACAAGCGTGTCCACGTCCACAGTCTGCATCCGTCTGAGGCAACTGGAAACTATGAACTAGACTTAACCCTGTATGGCTGCTTAGGTGACTTAATTGTTTTTATTTTTCAATAAGTATATTTCGTTTTTGACTTTACAAGAAAAAGGATTTTGTGATAAGTACCAATCATTTTGTTTGACAAACATAACTCTATCTAGTATAGACTTCCTCAATTCCAATAAAGCACAGAGCTGCCATTGTTACCCTAAACCCTCTTATAGTAGCATCCAGAAAATGTAACCCCAAAAACGAATGTATTTTTTTTTAATCTTTCCCCTTTACCTTGGAAATAAAACTCAGGTACTACTGTAGGTAGTAAGCTAGTCAGGTACACATGCCAACAGTTTCATCTTAGATAGGAGCAGATAAAATCACTGTTTAATCCATTCCTTACTTGTTGCATTTGTTTTGATTTTTTATTGTCTAGGTAAGAGAGACCTGACCCTTCACTAGACAGTATTGGTCTTACTACAGCCTCATACACATGGCTTTAAGAAGTCCAAAGCCCACTGGCCTGCTGTGCACATACATTTGATAGGGAATGATTAGATATTTGCTGTTTGGAGAAGGGTCAGTTACTGAGTGAGACAAATATTTACGTCAAAAAGAGAAATTCTGATCAATAGACTCTTGAAGAGAGGTGATTAGGACTTTTTAATGAAATTTTTAAGGCAATAAATTGGAGAAAGTGTTGAATTTACATTGGCAGCATTCAATATAAAAAGAAGATCAAAACAGGAGCAGATTAGAAAATAGGGAAATGTTTTATCATGTTTACTTAGAGTATACAATGAAACATACACTTGTGAAAAAAATGAAGTTAAGAATAAAGGCCTGTCTGTAATATACACAAGTATGTTTCAGATGAAGGCCTGGTTCTCTCTGCAGTTAAGGTGGCCTCTACTTGAGAATTTAAGGTACTTATGTTAATCTGTTCTGTGAATCTGATTTTCAACTGCGTGAGATGTGGATTTTGATTTGTTTGCATAGATTTGTTTGCAAAGAAACATAGATATTTAAACTGCAGATTAGGATTAAGGATTTCCCTTCTACACCGCCGGGTTTTGACACCACTTAGAGCAGAGAGGTTTCTGCACTGAGCTTAGCAACCACGGCAAAAAGATGCCAGAAATGAAAAAACACAATGCTGAAGCTGAGGAGCCATGAGGAAGCGTGTTAGTGAAGGAATGTTCACTGCTGCTCTTCGTCTTCTCCCTCCCCTCCCCCCGTTGCCTGAGGAGACAATCTAATACAGACAGATCATGGTGGTGAAGATTTGTTTTTTGGTAAGAAAAATGTACATGTGTGTGTGTGTGTGTGTGTGTGTGTGTGTGTGTGTGTGTCCGGGGATGGAGGTGAGTTTTAGAGGATGAGACTCGTGGATGGATCTTTCTAGTAAAGTGCTCCATTTGTGCACAGAGGTGTCCTGAGTGTCTAGACAAACCTACATGTAAAGTTCATTCGTATGTGTTTATGTGAAGCTCTCTCGTACAATGGCTCCCCGGCCCCCTCTCTCTGAGCCGTACAGTACAGGCCCCACTGTACTTAGACATCATTAAATTTAAATGAAGCTACTCTTCAAACCACAGCAAATTTGTCTGTTTGATGTTGAAAGTTAAGGTAAAATATCATTAATGATAACATTTGGGTGACATTATACCAACTGAACAAAAAACTATTAAAAGAAAACAATATTTAGTATCGGTATTAATAAATTTTGTATTATTTTGGTGGGGTTTTTTGCCTTTGTCTCTCTTCTTTTTTTCCTTCCTTTCCTCCTGTTTTATTCTGCTTGCTCATTTTGGACTCATGCCTCGGGGCCGAATGCAGTGCTTAAAGAGTGTCTAGTCTTACTGCAGCTGGGCCTCTTTGCCAGACAGACGACATGCAGTGAAACATGAAGTATGTATTTGAACCAAACCCTGACTTGCTCATCTACAGTAAAACCACCTTTCTGGGAAAAGATTATAAAGGAGTTGTTTTCCATCAGAATAGATGATAAAGTGCCTTTTCTTGTATACTTCCACTCAGGAAGTGTTGGAGAGTGAGTTTACTCCTCTACACCTCTGCCACAACAGGGCAGGTGTCTTGTGATAGATTACCCCTGAGGTTTTTGTCAGACCTGCTGCTGCTGCTGATGCAATATACTGAGAAAAAATGTAGCCATACATATACATTGACATAGCTGTTACACACACTGTATTCACTGGTGCAAAGGAGGGAAAAGGAGTTTTTCATGCACTATCATCTCTCTTCATAAATTCTGCTTTTGTTGTTTCCCTGTCAGATACATTCGATACATTCCACTGTTAAAACTTGTCTTGTAAAACTTATTGTTGTATATAGCTGATTGGTTTGACTGAGACATAATGTTACCTGGATTACTATTTTTTATCAAACTATCCAGGAAGTGATTAAATTGAACATACTGTATCTGCCAACTCCTTATATCAATGCCAATACAAAATATTCGCACTGGCGTGACAACACAAAGTTAACTGTCAAGAATATCATTTGTTTTCCCTATGATATCCACTCCTGGCCAGTAACACATGAGTAATAGAATAGTTTGATATTCAATAAGTTTGATAGCACTTGCTTTCTTGTCTAGTTCACCATCCCCTGGCTGTAGCTTCGTTATAAAGGGACAAATATGAGAGTTGTATTGATCTTCTCATCTAAATGTCAGCTAAAAACATAAAATAAGCACATTTTAACTACTTTCATCAGTTTTCTGGTTATAGTTAGGCAGCTCAAAACATGATGTCATACTGCTGGGCTCAGCATAGACATAGAACAGTCGGGAAAAATCCAAAGAACATTTCATTTTTTTTAAATTGCAATTGTCACATCACATTAGTATTTATTAAAGAATAAATTTAAAATTGTTCAAAAAGGGGCACAAAAATTGTGTTTCATCAAACATATAAATATATTAAAGTATACAACTATATCAGAGTATTATTCATATTTTAAATATTATCATATATTATATATCATAGCACTACCAAAGCCTTTGTATCAAACAGTGCAGACTGATAAATAACAGTGTTAATTAATATTGTTATTTCAAAGAAAAGCATTCTATTGATAGTAATTACTGCTTGTAAGTGTGTGTAGATGTGTGAAGGTGCCAGTGCACATGTGTGCACTAGTGTGTATCCTAAGAGTATTAAATGAAACTATAAATTACTTCATGGACTATAAGATGCAGTTGCTGTGGTGATGTGTCGTTGGCTTTGTCTGCTCCACCCTGTGAGGTCACGTGATGCCTGCCAGTGTTGCTAGTTCAAGATTGTGTCCCGCCCTCGTTCATTCTATGAAATGTTGTGTGTGTCTGTGCATGTGTTTCTCTTACTGTACATATGCCACACTGTTGTTTTTGTTTGTGTTGTCCAGTATGATTTATGTCTTTCGGGGCCTCACTGAATCAGATTTTTGTGTATGTGGGCATGCGTGTTCGTGTGTGTGTGTGTGTGTGTGTGTGTGTGTGTGTGTGTGTGTGTGTGTGTGTGTGTGTGTGTGTGTGTTTGTGTGTGTGTGTATGTGTGTGGGGGGGCCAGCAGTCTGTTTGTTGTGTTTCCCAGTGTCACATTGAGTCATCAGTATGCTTGTCATTGCCACAGTGACTATGTAGTGACATATGCCCGCTTCTTGGCTCCCTGACTGACAGGACTGCTGCAGTGGTGAAATCCAAAGGATGTAGGAACAAATCACACCTCTTTCTCTTCCTTCCTCTGAGTGACAGACAGACTGTCGCTCATCTCTTCCTCCCTTTTTCTGTTTATGTACAACAAGATTTAGTAGAAGAAAAATGGGCCAGATTCCTGTGTAAAATGTTTGTAAAGATCCTCCACAATACTGACAGAAACTGACCAAGAGGAAATGTTAAAAGGGCAAGTGTGATGAAGGGTAGTTTGATCACATTCATTATTTTTGGTTTCCTTTTCCTCGAAAATCAGAGAGTGTCTGTTATCTTTGTGTACGTGCTCACTGGTAGCTGCACGCTGCAGATTTTTGTGCCCCCTGTGATCCCTAGGTGATGTTGTTGTGTGCCAAACAATAGTCAGACCTCTGCACTCAAACAACACTGGAGCAGTCTCTATACATCCCAAGACTTGTTCACAATTGATTTCACACTGAGTCAATTTCTTCATTTCATAACACACCTCCTACAGAAGAAAACAACAAACTTGTTCCTGCTCACGAGACAAACATCAAAAAGATTGTTGAGACAGATGTCTGAAAAATAGGATAACGAGGATGTGTTGCATTTAGATGATAATAGAGAAATATAGCAGAGAAAAATGCATCTCTGGGTTTTATGTGAGCTTTGATGCAGATGTAAGCTGTAACCTTAGAGAGGTGATGAGGGCGTTCATTTATAGCTAAGCTGCAATTGGACTTGACTCTGCTTGGTATGTTTAACAACTTTTCAGATATGTGTCCAGCTTTTTTCTTCTTCTACTAAACACAAAATATTCGCTGGATGAGCGAGGAGTTGAAAAAAGAAAGGAAACTGTTGTATTAGTTTTGACAAAGCTTCATTAAATGTTGTCGAAGGCACTGGCGGTCTTCCTGTTTCAAAAAATGAATTTGGCCAAAAGCGTGGAGTGATATCAGTTAAGTGCAATACTTCTTACTGAGCTTAGTATCAGAAAGACTTTGGTGATTAGACTCCAACAATATAAAGCATCTTCAATTAACATAGGTCCACAGAAAGAGGAAATAGAAAGGATCCTATTTCATTTTAAAGCCTGAGAAGGCTTTAGAGAACCTGACATGTGCTTGGGCCTGGAAAGTTACTGCTTCACGACAGCATGAGAAACCAAACGAAAGCTACAACATAGTGTTTGCATGTCCTAATATCGTATGTTTTATAATGTACTTGGTGAGAAGCAACCACTGATTGAAAAACTAAGTCAGGACAAACTCATTCAGAAATATAGCTGCAAGCAGCGACGTGGGAGCCAAGCAGTCCAGCAGGGCAAAGTTGCCATGTAAACTCATTTCATTATGTCAAGAGCATTGCTCTAAGCACTCTCAGCAAGTTTCATGAAAGTTGAGCAAAGATTGGCTGAGATATGACCTCATTTCCTATTTTCGCAGCTTCGCCACCAGTTTCAGTTGGCTTTGACGGTTGAACGCTTCCGGAAATCAAAAAGCCTCATAGATATCTTTGAGAGACTTGACATGACAAGTTGCCACATCTCAGCCTTGGAACCTACCACTATATTACTAGACATAAGCTTTTTTTTTTTTTTAAAGCAGCCATATCAACACACAAGCAAATCATATTGAATTAGTGGTAAAATGAGGCAATTTTTGTGCCTCCTAAAAATGGGGTCCCGAGTCCATGTACCAAGATTGGTTTTTATGCATCAAAGTATTGCTCAATTCTGACCTTGTGTCTTGATTGGCAGCTTTACCACCAGTTTGGATTGGCTGTGATGGGCAAATGGTTTATAAATCAAAAATAACTTTTGTTTTGGCAAAGAATTCTCCATAATATCCAATATGGAGGAAAATCTAATGCAGCTGAAATGGACGTCATGGGAGGCGTCGAACTTGTCTTGAACCAAGGGATCCAGCGGTACCTGATTTTTGAAAATCAGACATGCTGTTCAAAGGTTATGTGCATAAAGATACCTCAAAATTTGACTCATTGGTGGCAATAGAGTGCTCCAGGTACAGACATTAAACTTGGTGTAAAGAATCATGGAACTGTCCCCAGTCAGTGTGCCAAATTTCACAACTTTTTACAATACTGTTTAAGGGGCTGCCATAGACTCCAAAGGCAGAAGAACAATTTGAGTAAAAAGGTATAAACACATAGGGTCTCTGTGAAGCTTTGTCCCTTTGCTCCCAAATACCCTTTTAACAAATGCTGTTAATGTTTCAACATCAGACTTATCAATGTACATTATACATTTTTTTTAAAGATTCAGACAGGTGTTAAGTAAAAGAAATATTTCTCACTTTAATGTCTTTGGATTTAAAAGTGGATACATAATGTTTATATCATGTATTTGCAGTTTAATTCAATAGGGGTATTATTCATCAGCTGTTATATCCACATGGGTAAATGTTGTGGAATGTGTTAGTATCTATAATTCATATTTTTTTACTTGCATCCCATTGTCTTTTGAAATCCACAAATGAGTGCGTCCTCACTGACACAAAGAGTGTCTCTGTAGCTCTCTAATGGGAGAACAAGCTGTGTGAAGAGACAAAATGTCACCAGGTGGTCCCCACTCAGCCACCTCCCCACTCAGGGCATACTTAGCATTTAAAACCCCCCACACCACCCTGGAAAAAGACGTGCTAACATTTAAAGGTGGGGGGAAGAGAAGGAAAGGACGCACAGACGGGCTTTGGCCAGGCAGGCAAGCAGGCAGGCGGCAGATTCCTCCGGCCCCGTAGTGGAGCCGTGGGGAAATTTTTAATTCCTCCATCCTTATGGTTCATTTGTCCTCCAGATCCCCCATGTGAAGCTCTGCAATGACCACTCATGTGTGCACTGCTGTTGAATTATTTACATGAGAGATAAGGGAAGAAAGAGGAGATGGAGAGATAGAGATGAGAGGGAGGGGAGAGAGAGATGAGAAGAAGAGGCACAGGGGGAGGGAAGAAGTGAGAGGGGAGCTCGGAGTACAGCAGCGAGGAGGAGAGGTGTGGAGATGTAGTGGAGAGGTGATAGGTGAGGTGAGGAAGAAGGGGGTGAGAAGTGAGAAGATACAGGAGAGGTGGGAGAGAGATGAAGTAAAGGTGAGAGGCCTGAACAGTGAAAAGGTTTTACAATACTTTCTATATTAATGCAAAACCTTGAAGCTATAGCTGGTGATAATCAGCCACTGCTACTGTGAAGTTACTGTTGTTTTTTTTTAACTGCTGCTACACCACAAAAACTGGAAAACATCATTTCATTTGCACCAGAGTACATTATGTTTTGGGAGAAACCAGAATTGAACTGTTGAGCTCAAATACTTTGTCACGGCTAGAAAAAGAAACCAAAAAAAGGCCTAATTCATAATTACCGAGTGAAGTCAGCATGAATGTCTATTCACAAAGTAAAAGAGACATCAATAAATACGTAAAACTGTCTCTAAATCTGCTTACTACTAATTTTAATGTTGTTGTAAACCAGGTGTGCTATCACCACTTGGATGGTTATCTGTCTATTAAAGATCAAATATTAATTTGTTCACAAAATTTTGTGGCATTATATTTCAGAAGGCGTTGTTGGAAAACAAAAGTAGATTATTTAAAAACAACAGCATTTGAGCTCATATATGAGAGAAATAGGCCTAAAATTCATGTCTTCTACACGCAAAGGTTTACTGTGTGAAACCTTTGGCTTCTTAATGTGATGTATATCCTTTTGAAAATTAAAGAAATTTTAAAAAGTGGGGAGATATCATTCAAAAGTATAAACTAATAGTAGTAGAGGCTAAGATTTACTGACTGTAAGCCTCACTATTAGTCACATGCCCAACAATGTGGATTTTACATTTCCATAATGCTATAATTATGACCATGATCTTCA
This sequence comes from Istiophorus platypterus, assembly GCA_016859345.1. NCBI lineage: Eukaryota > Metazoa > Chordata > Actinopteri > Istiophoriformes > Istiophoridae > Istiophorus > Istiophorus platypterus. Next base: position 8,895,257 of record CM029115.1, read on the forward strand.
ATAGAACAAAACTCCACAGTTTTTAAAGCATTTTTTATGTCAACAATATGAAGCTGAAATCAACCTGGTGACATCATCAGGGTTATTTTCTCAGACATAAGAAAACTCCAGAACCACAGGGGACAGGCCACGTAGTACTTCTCATGATGAATAAATAAACCTACATGTTTAAAATCAATAAAATTCTAATAGTTTGTAATGTTATTTGCCTAAATAGTTAGATTTTTCAGAACTTTTATGTTGGTGCATAATATGTAACAGTCAGTGTGTGTACATGCTTGTCCATGTCTGTCTTGTTCCCATACTGCAGTACATAAAGATATAGATTGCACTGAAAGGTGATACTCTTCTCTTCAGTGACCCACTGTCCTTCACTTTACAGTCTCAGACCGTTCACATCTCTATTGTTACTGTAGGAGACTGGCAGGATCTGGTCCCTCGTCGCACCCCCACCAGACTGTACTCTACTCCTATGTGCTGTGTAAAGGACATAATTGGGTTAGGGTGATGCAACACACAGAGTCAGTGTCGGCAACATCATTACACAGTGACAGTTACCTGAGTATGTACAGCCCCCCCCCCCTCCACACACACACACACACACACACACACACACCCTCCAATGTGAAACTGATATAGTGTAAAGCAGAGTTGCACAGACTGTAGATACTGTACATGCACATTACTTCTTTTAGAAGTTGCATAAAATTAAATATGTGGGTCCCCTAAACAAACAGACAAGACATAATAAGACAGAAAGGGTGAGTTCACTGATTAGTCTTGAAAAGTGTATGTGCATGTGTGTGTTGTGCATTTGTTGTGTTAGTGAGTATAGTGAGTATACACACACACACACACACACAAACACACACACACACACACACACACGCACACACACAAACACACACACACACACACACAAACACACACACACACACATACACGTACACATACATACACACACAGTGTCTAGGGGGTACAGTAAGCCCTAGCGGATTTGTAGAAAGGCCTGGATTGTTCATTAATAAAGAAAGGATGAAAAAGGGGGAGTGATGTAGAGGGGAATGTGTGTGTGTCTGCGTGCGTGTGCGCGTGCATGCGGGTGTGTGCATGCGTGTGTGTGTGTGTGTGTGTGTGTGTAGGGGGGGGCAAGGAGAGTGGGAGAGAAAGAGAAGGGAAAGAGAGGGGCACATGGGGGAGCACAGTATTAGACAGTAATTAAATAATCATCTGTGTTGCTCTCGTTTACTCCCTCCCCTCTTCCTCCTCCGCCTTCTCCTAAAGCACTGGCGGCCACAACACCTGTCACAACTCATCACCCTCACACACACACACACGCACACACACACGCATGCATACATTGCAAGAGAGACGAGGCTATAGAATAAATCACATCAAAGCCATGCACACATTATGGACACACACAAAATCTTAAAATATACACACTCATACATAACACAGGAACACACATACATGGTTTTCAAACACGTATGTCGATAAAACACACAGGGGAGTGGTATGAGTATAAGAGTTGGGGTCTGGGTGGGGTATAGGGTGTGTTTTGGGAGGCAGAGTGGTTGTCATATTCATTTCCACCACCCAGTAGACTTCTTCATTTGCCCCAGTCACCCTCCTGCCCCTCTGTCAGGTAGCTGCTGTCTGGCCCAGGTAAATCCTGGATCACATGGACTGTTGACAGACTACTAAGTGTCATCAGTTATTATAAAAACAGTCTGAGACAAACCTGATTACTGACATCAAGGAAAACTTTTCAAATAATGGCAGTGATGGGGCACATATTGTCTCATGACAGTCAACAAGGAGGGTAATTCTGTTTTAAGACTACTCAAATCCTGTTTTTGTAGTTTTTTGTCATTGGTTTAGATTATCTGGACAACTGAAGATATTTTTCCTGTCTGATCTTATGACTGCCAGTGTCTTTTGACCCATCAAACTTTGCTGCATTCCCACATCTCAGCTATTATTATTGTACATGACTGATACAAATAATGGCCAAAAATTAATGAAAAATTAATGAAAAAAAATTGAAAGACTTCAGTTCCAATACAATTGGATTGTCCTTTAAAGCCCAAATATGCATATAAATGGGTTGCAGGATTACTTTCATGTATGTGTATTAAAGGGGAAAATATATATCTATTTAAATATCCAAGTCTTATTTTCACAATTCTGGCCATAATAGCTACTGGTAATGATAATGTTTTGCTTGCCAGCTTAACGTAGAGCTTTACCCTCTAGAAAAGGCAACCAACAGTCAGATTTTCAGTCAAAGTGGTAAACTAATAAAATTTGTTGTAAGTGAAACTGTTGGCGAACTGACGAGAAATGTCTGTTATAATGCCCCATAGTTAAACAGATCGTATACAGTTTGTAAAAAAAAATGGAAAGGGAAAAAATGGTTAAGAAAAAAAGACTGATAAAAGACTGTTTGTCAATTTTTGTTTTCAAAATGAAAATAATGGCAGGAAACAGTGCTGAGGTCGACAGTGCAAAACCTCTTAGAGATGTTGTAACTTACAATTTGTTAGGGAAGCCTTTCCAACTCTGTTACACACACATTAGCACCCAAATGGACAGAGATCTCCATATAGACCAGTGGCATGAAACCTAAAATGTGTAAAATCAGCCAGTAGTTACATATTCTATGGACTGATTCTCATACAGTATCATCACTCTGCTTTCAGTGTATTGGTTTTAAGATGTTTTAACTGTCCCTTTAATCAACCCCTATAGAAAATATATAATACTATTAAACTCTAATATACTTTATTTGAAATATGGCATCCAAAGCAAATAAGCCACCACAGAGCTGATTTAATTTACTGTTCGGGAATTGCGTTAACACTGTAATCTCAATCTGGCCATATATTAATCACTGGCATAATGTACATGCAAGCCCACACATATACTAAGTATATACACATGTATTAACATAAACACAGACAGTTTCAGACACACAGAGAGAATAAGCACACACTCACCAACATACAGTCTCCAAATGCACTCCAACCTGACAGAGAAGTACATTATGTATAATTACAGTCCGCCATATGGCCATGGGGACTGTTGGCCAGGCCGACAGGGTTCAGCTCTGAGGAGAACACAAACACACTCACACACACACACACACACACACACACACACACACACACACACACACACACACACACACACACACACACACACACACACACACACACACACACACACACACACACACACACACACACACTGCAGAATAAACATTCAATAGTGTTGCTGTGGATTCATTCTCTCATTCATTGATTCATTTTCCTGTGTGCAGCCACAGGGCCTCCCAGTGAAATCCGGCGTGCAGGCCAGTATGGCTGGATAATATGGCCTTTGTTAATGATGATCAGAAAATTGTGCCTCTATACAGCGGGAGGTAAACAGGATTCTGATTAACATCTGCTGGGAATTACTCATTGATTTTGTCTCCTTTTTTTGTGGTGATTATAGTGTTGCTGGAAAGAATCAATCCCTCTTCCACTGAGGTCGACCTGGTGTCCCACATGTGAAGCCAAACACTTGTAAAGGTTCGGGTTTTGGGGAGATGTGTTTTTTTTTGCAAGTTTTAGCTGCTTAATTAGAAATGATGTGTGCTTTATACAACTGCTGACCATTTTCTAACACATGTTGTACAATATCAGACTTCTCTCACCTTTCAGACAGATGTTGGTTTCTTTTCAATCTCTCACAGTAAACATGAGGTCTACGTTGTTTTTTTTCTTATTGTTATATAGTAATGTAATTTACTGTATGTCTATACTGTTATGAAATTCCTTCACTGTTTTACCTAACAACAGTAGATAATTTTAACAAAAGACCAAGTCTGCAGCCATGCTATCATTTCCATTAGGCTAATAGGTACAGCAATGTGTAAGTATGTTAACATGCTGATGCTTAGTAGGGAAAGTTTAGTCTAAGAGTATGTTAACATTAACCCTAAACACAAAGTACAGCTGAGACTGATGGGAATGAATTAGATTTGTGAATATGTGGTCAAAGACCAAGGTATTGGACCTGATATGGCTTTGGATGAAATATTAAGATCACCACAGTAATTCCAGTTCATCAGAGGGGACATAGGTAGCTATATGTACCAGATTTCAATTCAATCCATCTGGTAGTTGTTGAGACATATCTTTCAAAACCATGAATGTAAACCGCATGGTGGCGCTAGATCAAAATCCAGGGGATCACCAGAATCAGTGGGATTCATCATCTGCAGACTCTGAGCGTCAATACAAAATTTTGTGTCAGTCCATCTCGTAAACGTTGATACATTTCACTTAAGGACACGTGAGAACTAGCCCTGCTGAAGGCCCCAGATCAAAAAAAGGCGTAGTTTTGCCAGTGGTCGGGATACATCTTGTGGGAAACATGGATGTCTGTACAAAGTTTTATGGCAATCCGTCCCATAGCTGCTGCGGAGTAGACCGAAGGGCCGGGATCCCTTGAGCCATGCTGCTAGCATGAATGTGAAACACTACAGTGTCACTGCATAAACATTCAGCAGCACTGTGAGATATTCACACTTTGTTTTAAATGTGGTAAACATGCAGAATTATGGGTATTGACATTTAAATACGCTTCTGGTTTATCATCAATAGCCAGTTATGTGTAATTCCTTGAACCTTGTGAATGATTTCTGCTGTTTACTGAATCAGTTTGGTCTCTATCTGAGAACTCTCCTCTCCCTGGAGATACCTTTTGATTCTCTTGCACTCTGTTGTGAGCTTGCTGGTGATTCAAGAAGCTCATTTTGCTGATACTCACATCACTCTGGATAGCAAGCTTAATACCTATGTTAAACTAAAACTGTATCTTAGACCTATCAAAGTGCCAGGACATTGGCATAATGATGAGTTCTGTTTGCTTTGTAAAACTGAATAGAAATGATAAAAACCAAACAAATATACTGTTGCTCTGTATGGACACGTGTAATCTCTTAGAAGTTCATCAGCAGCAAACAAGTAAACTGGAAAACACACACATGAATAGCTACTGTATCTGGAGAAACAGAAAAGCCAGGATGTGATTATTGGAAAGAATGAGATTTTCCATCTATGTAACATAATGAAAAGGAAATATTCATATTAGGGGAAAACAAACTATTGAAAAGCTGCTCATTAAAGCTCATAAATAAATGCAAATCATCTTAATTAGTTCGAGGACCTTGGGTGCCTCTGAGCTTCTTCTGCTCCTCTCTCTTTTCTCTCACTTGTTTTTATTTTCCCTGTTGTTTGTTTTCTTTCTGTTGTTGTTGTTTTTGAAGTCCATTTCCCCTCTTTCTCCTCCTCCTCTCCACTGCTGCCATTCATCTCTCTCTTCTCTCCTCCCCTCAGGTTTTGTCATTGGACTTGGGTCTCATGGTTCTTTCATCGACATGGAGTCAACCCAGCCTAACCCTCCTCAGATGCCCGACTCCAGAGGAGGGTTACTGGGAGTCTCGGGTGGAGCTTTTTGGTGAGGGTGGGAGATTTGAGGTTGTGGTGCCACTTTTTGGCATCTCAGTCTGATTTGAGCTTGAGCCAAGCTCTCTCAGCTAAGTCAGGAGTGCTCAAGAAAAAAAAAATAAAAGGCGCTCACAGCAGGCTTTGAGAAAATGATGGATTTTATGTTTCGCATCTGAGTAACACTCTGAAAGCATAGAGTCAGAAGAAGATCAAGAGGAAAGGGTATCACGATATTTTTAGACACAATTCTGAGAAAATGTTGTGATTTTTTTCATGCTTTTAGTGTTTTTTAAATGTACTTTTATTGATAATAAATGTGCACAAACTTTATATCGTATCGATGAGACAGCCTTTCTGTAGAGATGTGGTCACCTACAGCTTTGCTAAGTGCAACAGTATAGACTTGGCCTCAAGGCTTTGTTAAGAACAATGTGCTACTGTGACACACAGCTGCTGTGAGAGGGAGATGTAGACTGGACACCTGTGTTGTCACTTGGTCTACCTGCTATTATTAGTTTAGGGACACCTAATTGGTCTCTGGTCTATCTGTGATATCTTTATGGACCACTAATGGGGCTATTTGCCTAGAGAGGAGGATGAGAGGGAGAGATAATTGGTCCTGAGGTACTACACAGGGACATAGTCACTGCTATGCTCAATTTGCAATTTACCAGGAAGTCTCACACCTAGTCACTTTAACACTGTCTCTTTGCTCAGCAGGAGAACACCAGCCATAGAAAAAGATGGCAAATATCAGCTTGGAGTGACATTTTGGCAATTTATTAGACTCTAGTGCTGCTACCAAGCTTTCCCAAGTTGTGAGTGTGTGCCTTTAGACCTGAGATTGAACACTTGAACCCAGCACCTAAGGGAAAAAATAAGCAGCCAGGTATCGAAGGAATTACTGCCATGCTATGTGATTTCATATCACATGATTTACACCCAATGCCAACACTCAGTGCCTAAGCAAATAGTAGAAGTAGACACTATGAATTGTTTTGCTGATTCAAATCATTTCACTCAATTAAGCTCAAAGTCACTGTGCAACATCTACTGACAATGTAGTATATTGACTTTTTTTCCAAGTTATGTTCTAGCATCACCATTCAGACAACTGAACACAGATCAGTCTGAGACTGGTTCATACTATTATCTTCTGTTCAGCTCAAAACTAAGGCACAGTTATTAGGTTAAGAACATCAGACTTTAAAACAAAAGACTGCTGTTTTCAACTGATTGTCCCTTGTTTTAAAGTCTGAACATGATCATCCATAACTTTAGCAAAGTAGTGATTTTAACCCAAACCACAACCTTTCTCTAGTCATTGAACTTAACCAAGCAACTAACCAACTATTTGTTAGGCAACGATGAACAATGTTGTCTTACCAATATTGGCATCAGATCAGAAAACAGTTCTAAGCGACGTTCCATGGGAATGGACAAACATCGGAGGATTAGTTGGCAGATATTATATAAAGAGAGAATTTTTAAATTGTTGCCACTATATGTACAAAAAAAAATTATGACAATGAATATTATTCAAGGTTTTGTGGAATCATCCGACATCAAAGTGCTTGTCTGGAAACAGGATTGAAACAAGAATGGTACGTACGTTTTGAGGAGCCCAAACCTAGTAGGTGAGCTGATTATCAGGGTGGAGAGAGAACTGCTATGAGATCTGCGGAAGTCAGTGTGTTATGCAATATAATCATAGGGTGTGACCTCTGGTATCGTATACACTGACCTATATACTCCATGCAGGCCACTGACAAACATACACCCACTGGCACAGATAAGCCTGAACCATATATACAAAGTAGGTGCAGGTGTTAAAAATGCATAGTTGACGCTACGCATACTATAACGACTTACAGTACACAGCGCTGTAGTCAAAATATCAACAAATATATAAAGAAAAGTTTGCTTTCTCTGATGACCGATCCAAACTGAGCAGGTCACAATATGGAATTTATTTAATTAACTAGTATATTAGTGCTGTTACTGGTCTGAGATCAGCTGCATCGGCTCCCTTCAAGCAGTTATGATTATTTCAATGTTACAAAACACCCAGCGGAGGTCTAATTAGATTAAATGACCAATAAGTCACACTTATTAAGAGGGCTCCTCAACCACACTCCTCATAGACAGACCTCTTTCCCTCCATTGGCACAGAGTGCTTGTGATTTCTCGTGTTGTTATTCCCTCTACTATAAATTATTCAATATTTGTTTGAATAAATGAACATGAAAAATAATCTCCAATGGCTGCAGAAGGCAATAGTTAATTAGAATTAAAGAAAAAAGTTTGAGCCTCCTTTTTTGTTGTTGTTGTGCTTCTTTCTTTCGCACTCTTGCCTTTTATACTTTCTTGCATTGTACCACTGGACTTTTTTCTTCTTTCATGTCAGTTCATTACGTTTAATTTATTAATGTCCAATATTTAATGTGCCAAAAATGTCAGATTCAAACACATGAAAATGGGGCATTTTCTCCTGGTACGAAGGATGCACAAGCTGTTTGCTGCTTCTTGTTGTGACTCTGGGGGCCGAACGAGGGATGGGAGGGGAAGAAACAGAGAGAGAGACAGAGGGAGGGGAAGAGAGCGAGAAAGAGTGAACTCTTCAGTCAGACCTGAAGTTTATCTTTAACCATGCTTCGAGCTCCCAAACCACAATGCTGCTTGGTGCCAAAAGGCACAACTTTACAGAAACTAACCTAAAAACGGGGCTGGAGTTGGTGGGAGGAAGACAACTTTATATAAACAAACAAACAAACCTCACAACCTTACTGTAACTCTGAAAAAGAGCAACTTTCTATGGACTAAACTTAGTGCTGCTCAGAAGTACAAATCAACTTGTCTTTAACTTTTGTGTTGCGCTGAAATCTATAATTGATAATACAGTGATGTCTTATGCAGCTTCAATTTGAAATGTTTTCTTCTATAGCAGGAAATGAATGCAAGTTTTATACACACACACACACACACACACACACTATCACACACACACACACACAGTGCAGTCGTGCAGCTATTGATCTACAAGCACTTTGTCCTTGATGTCTGTCCCACTGTCACTGTGATCGATGTCTCATTGACTCACAGGGGGGAGAGTCAGCTAACACAGACACACAAACACACACAAACCCACCCACCCACACACACACACACACACACACACACACACACACACACACACACACACACACACACACACACACACACACACACACACATACACACACCTCTGTGTTGATTAAGATGTGTGATGTTATATGAGGGTGACTGTCATCACCTTTTCTGTGATCATTCTTACCTCCGAAAAGAAACAGACAGACAAGTGCACAGACGTTACTTTTGTCCTTCAATTTAATATTGTTTCAAATGGTTTTTTTTTTTTATTTGAAAGTCTTCATAAAACACAAGTTTATATTCGTCAAATCTTATCAAATGTTTCAGAGAGGACAATACAGAAAGTTAAATATTTTAGCCTTTTTGCTCATTTGGATGATGGAATGAGTGACACAGTGAGAGATGACACAGCTAGAGTAAAACTGAAAACCTCAGAATTAATCTGTATAAAAGAAACAATTGTGTGTGTTGGGGGACTTGGATGATGCGACCGATAATTGTTTGTGACTTTTAATATGGACATTGAACACATCACACACACACACAAAAATGTAGACAGAAATTTAGAGTTGCTATGGCAACCCAAGGCTAGCACACAATGTCCAAGAGACGGTTTCTCGAACCATTTGCCAATTTGGTTAATTATGTCTTTGTGCCGGTGAATGGGCCTTGACTCCCTCCTCTCTCTTCTCCGCTGCCCCCCGTGCCTATCCCAGCTCAGGCCTGAGCACAGCCAGCTGACACACACACACTGAGTCACACACACATATTGTTTGGGGGCTGGGTCCAGGAAACTCCAAGCGGGCGGATGGAGGTAGGAACATAGAACAGCAGCTCTAATGAGCCACTGGCTGTCAGGAACAGTTAGGCTGCTGCGCATGGAGAGGCGGGGCCAGCAGAGGGGCGGGGGCCTTCACACACACCACACACACACACACACACACACACACACACACACACACACACGCACACACACACACACACACACACACACAAAGTAATAAAGAGTGAGTTGGTCAAGCACGAGTCTCCAACTCTCATTTTGAGAGTTGGAGAGAGTTCGGTCCCTTTCATGGTTTTAAAGTTTTCCTTAGCTCTGTTTTCCCAACACTCCCTCCCTGTCGCCTTCAGTGATTTACTAGATCGTGTGTCAGTCTTTTCCTGACACTGTCTCTATCCCTGTCTCTGACACTGAGTCACCATCAGTCTGTAATGTCCTAAGCCGACATTATGATAATTAATTTCATTTGAAAAATGCATTTTCAGTAACAAGACACAGAATTCCTGCTGAAGAGAATTTTTACATTAAACAGAAAACTCCGTGTTTATTACACAACACGTTATAGATTAGTCACACAACCTGTGTCACTCCAAGCTGAGATGCAGTTCATATATTACTGAACAAATATGTAAGTGCAGTCAAACTGGATTGGCGCGTGTTGTAAACGTGCATCATTTAGTTCCAGTCAGCGAGTCCTGCTGTCCACTCCACATGTTTGCCATGTTTCTTTGCTTCCATTATATTAATGTGCAAACCAGCTCTCATACAATGACAACCATCTGTCAATACACACACACACGCCCACACACACACACTCACACACTCACACATGCCCACCCGAAACACTGCGACTCTGCCTCCTAACTATGTTCAAAAGCTGTCTATAAAGTCAGCAGAAAAATCAATGGTGTTCTGACAGAGACAAAAGGCCTGGGAGGAGGAGCAGCTGAACTTTTCTGTTCGTCTCCACACTTTCACAGTAAAAGTTGACGTCTCTCTGTTGAGATGAGATAGCTGGAGTGATGGCTGAGGTTAAAGCGATGTGAAACCACACCTGAGACTTGAGGACTCCACTGTCAATTTCATTCGGTGGCTCCTTCATGTTGTGTTGCTGCGTGAGATTACACTTGATTTAGGAGTCTTGACAGTTGAAAAGAAAATGACTGGGCAGTGACTTCCAATGAGTCCTCATAGAAAACACAGTCCCCCGGTGCACCTCCCAGTACTGTAGTAAGTGTGTCCGGTTGTAAAAGAAGTGCTTGAGACTGGAGGGTGTTCGCCCACAGCAGGACAGAGCTCGGTGTAGGCGCGCCCCAAACTGAAATACAGGCACAGATGCTATCAATTAACACAGGCCTTGGAGTCATTTACTGCACTGTCTATGCTCATCACCCCTTCCCTTTGCTTAATTAAAACTCTATATAGTCTACAGTCACTCTGTCTTGTTAAAGGAATAGTTCAACATCTTGGAAAATACTGAGTGTGCTGAGAGTATCAGTGGGAAGATTGACCACTGATGTTTGTATGGGGAAACGTCTAGCCTGGCCAACAAAATCCGACAACCAGTACCTCAAAAGCTCGCTAATAACATGTTTTATCTTGTTTGTTTAATCGATAAAAAACACTGAACTGTAAAGATGAAAGGATGCATTGAGGTTGCAGGGTGTTTATATGTGGAACGATTTGCTGGATGAATTAAATTCCTGGAGAAAAGGCAAAGAAAAAGTTTAGCATTCTATTTCTATTTTTTCTGCCTATCCGGATCTCTCCAGATTCTGGTAGGCAGATTTTGTCACCTTTGGACAAAGCTAGGCTCAACGATTCCCTCTGCTTCCAGTGTTTAAGCTAAGCCAAGCTAACCAGCTGCTGGCTGTAGCTTCATATTTATCGTACATACATGACAGTGGCATCAATTTTCTCATCTTACTCTAAGCAAAAAAGCCAATGAGCTTATTTCCATAAATGTTGAACTATTCCTTAAAACATTGGTTTATTTGCCTGCTTGTATCACCATGCCTTCCATTATCATTTTTTGTATATGCCCCTCAGCATCTTCCCCTATTTCTCTTTTTCTGCCTGTCTGTGCTTGTTCCAGTGACATGAGCAACATGATTCAATGATGAATGTGTCAAGGTTTATACTGTCTGTTTTTTTTTTCTTTTTTCATTTTTGCTTGGCAGCTGAGGAGCCTCTTGGTTATGTAAAAAGATTACTCTTTTGCTACAGATTCAAGCCATCGCTCCAATGTCCTTGAGCAAGACAATGAATTCCTGTCAAGCTCCAGGCAGTGCTGCTGTACTGTAGAGCTGTAGCTGACCCTGACCTTTGACCTTTGCTGTAAAAAAACAAATTATCCTGCAGAAATCAAAGCTTTTGGGTAGGCTGTTTTCAGCAGTGGTCTTTTGTAGGAGGAACAGAAGGAGCATCAAAGGCAACAATGTCCAGTGTCATAACAGAAATGAGATGTGATAATAATGATAATGGACTGACAATGACACTCATGGGAGACGGAAAGAATTTCACATCAGCGTGATTTTCAAATCCTCTCTGTCACCGGGTTCGGTTTGTGAATGTGATGCACATTCAGACCGACGCGCTGAATAATGGAGAGAGAGGGCAGAGAAGAAGAGGAGACTGAGCGACAGTGGTACAGGGTGAGATGGATAAACAGGGAAGCAGACAAAGATGGAGAGATGGGTGAGAGGGCAGAGGGATGGAGGGATGGAGGAAGTTGATGGTGGAGGAAAGGGCTGTCACTGAGACTCTGTTAATGATGTACAGATGGCCTGTGAGTCTCCCCTCCCCACACCAGTAATCTAATGAAGAGACGTGGATTACCGTTAACTCAGATTAATTTTTAACATGGTGGAGGAGACGGTGATGACAGCCATGATTATTATCATTACCATAATCATTCCCACTTTGTCTGCCACTCAGTGTGTGTGTGGCTTATAGAATGTGTTTTGTGTGTGTGTGTGTGTGTGTGTGTGTGTGTGTGTGTGTGTGTAATGTCACGTGGCTTTGAAAATACTGTACACACGCTTGCGAGAGGTTTTTATGAACCTTGTTCATTTGCATGGAGTCTAGACATGACATCACGTCATCATCCTTTTGTTTTTCATAAACAATATGTATTGACCCTCAGTCATGCCAGGGCAACATCTCTACATGTAAGACCAGCGGAAAACACAACAAAACATAAAAGACCTTTTGTCTTAGGATGAGTGAGCGAGGAGGGGAAGCAGGAATCAGAAAAACTGAATTCCCATCTCCTCGCCTCTAAAAAGGGAGTAATGTGGAGTTTCATTAAGTTAAGAATGCATGGATAACGGTAAGGGAGGAGGGAGACAGGAAACAGGAGGGAAGGAAAGAGCTGAGAGCGGGGGAATCAAATGAAAAACTGAGGTAAAGGTTTGGGGGAAGATAATTCTTAGAGGAAGTAATTATGAAGAGGAGTTTAGTCATCTATGTCAGTTTCTCAAAGATTTAAGGAGCTTGTTCTTTGAGTTGATGTAAAAACAATGCAGAAAAGTACCATAATTATATTGTGCATTTTTCCTTTGTCTGATTACCTATTGGCAGAAAAATGATTTGCTTACATAATAGATCAGCAAATCACATGTGAGAGAAAAAAAATGTATTTGTGGATGTTGGGAAAGTTTGTTTGTGTTCAGTGGGGTTGTGTGTGTTGCTGTGTTAGTGTGTGTGCATGTGTGTGCACACGCATGCAGTTGGGGGTTAAGCAGAGTCAGACAGTGTCTAATCCTCAATTCCCTCTCTTCTACAACAATAAAGGAGGATGAGACAAGATAAAACAATCTCAGTCATTGTTGTCTCACATAATGAATTAAACTGCTGTTTGTTGTTTAAAGCGCGATTAAATCACACTGAGCATGCTCAGAGAGCATTTTGAGGCACACTGATCACTGGAAATAAGAATAACATAAAATTACTTATTTACTGTAAGATGTTTTAAAACTTTTACAGGTGTTAACTCGTATGATAAATATAAATATATATATAAATATATATATAAATATATACTTATATATATATATATATATATATATATATATATATATATATATATATATCATATCCGTCTATTTTATTTCAAAATAACGTTGTTTTTTTCTAATTTTAATTTATGTGTTTTTGAATGAGGAGAAAAAAATTGTGACACTTGTGAGAAATGTTGCAGTGATTCCTATCACCACAGTCTTTACCTCATCTCCATCTCCAGGCACAGGCGCTGTATCAGTGACACATTTAAGTATTGTTAAACATTGTTAGCATTACAGAGATGTCATTGTTACACACACACACACACACACACACACACACACACACACACTCATGGGCACGAACCTTCAGGATCATACACTGGATCCCCAACTCCTGATTCAGGCTCTTTGATGCAGGGATGTGGGTGAAGGCATTGAGTGGTGAGAGGCAGAGCTGTCACTTTGCCTGTCGGTCTGTCTGTGTTGAGGCGAGTGTGTGTGTGTGTGTATGTGTGTGTATGTGTGTGTGTGAGAGAGAGAGAGAGAGAGAGAGAGAGAGAGAGAGAGAGAGAGAGAGAGAGAGAGAGAAAGAAAGGGGGTTTCTCTTAATAAGCAGGTCCCTAAAAGCGCACCGATTACCCCAATTAAACAGTGTTCCCATCACCATCTCTGGGTCCTGGGCCCTGAGAGCCTGTTAGCCTGTCTGAAAGAGTTGACAATAGGCCAAACTGACACACCCAGTCAACTACATGTATTATACACACACTCACATGCACACACATGCACACACACAAGTTTATATGCATGCCCTTGAGGAAATCTCCAGGGTATGTATATGTCTTCATACTAAAATCTTACAACACCATTTCAGAAAGCTTCTTTTTCTACAGAGAAGAATGAGAATAGTGAAAAAATTGGGATGTTTTCGCCCATGTCATAGGACTAAATACCTTAGAGAAAGAACACTTAACAACTTATATTTGCATAATAGTAGTGGAAATGGCTTGGAAGATGTCTCAACAGTATTTACAGTTAGATATTAAATGATTAAAACTACATATCAAGCATGCACCTGAGGCTCTGTTGTTCAACCAAAATTTCTTATCTCTAGTGATAAAAATTAAGCCCAAGGGATGCATAGTGAGAGGTTTTCAGTTTACAGTTTGTAATTTAAAATATGCAAAAACCTCTCAAAAAACAATATGGAATTTTTAAAATTGATTAAAATATCTAAAACTTTCATGTAGACTGAAGACTGCATTGACATCAATAGTGATGCAACCAGTTCAGCATAAATCGTTTTGCACAGAAGATCCAACAAATAATTTCATAAACCAACTAATTTAAAGATGTTTTTCCTGAAGTAGAGTGGAAATAAGTTACAGCTAAGAATACAATTGAGTGCCTTTGCAGAGGAGACTCGAGGAGGAGGGAGTTAGACCTGTTCACAGAAAAGAAAAAATGTCACCCCCCACACATCCTCACTATCAATGTTCCAAAAAGATTGTCAGTACCTGCATTGATTTTGCACATGAGTTTTATGCGCGTTTTCACTTTTTGTATTTCCACCCTGAGTGGAAAGGCCGAAAATTAAAAAAAAAAAGAAAAAAAAAGTGAAGCATGTGACTTGAAGATCACTCAAGCTTCTGTTCCACTGGGGAGATTAAAAAAATGTAATAGCATCCAAATGGAGAAGTAATGCAAAAAAAAGTTTATCTAAATAAGTCCTAACACCTAATATTTGCAGAAGAGTAGTGAATGAAAACGTACATTAATTCTCGTTTTCATTGGACAGTTTTTAGATTCGAGTCAACTTTGCGCTGCATTTGGATGTGACACGACTATTGTGTCTGAGTTACATCACAACTGTCACCTGAATGCAGCCCGGCCAAAAGAAACTGCATCACAACCAATATTTGGCATCAGATGTAAATCTGAAATGAATTCGACCAAGTTTATCTGACATTCGTGTTGTCGTAGACATTTTGACTGCCCGTCCTATTGTTTAACTCTCTCCCTTTTCCTCTTCACACAGATGCAGCCACACTTAGTTTTCTAACACACACACACACACACACACACACACACACACACACACACACACACACACACACCTGCACACACACACAAACAGCATCGGTGTCATTTCTGTGTGCTGTGGTCCCATGCTGTCGTCTGGCTGTCACAACCCCGTGGTCGGGCCTGCTGTTCAGGAGAAAAAGCTTGCATTGGGCAGATCCTATTTAGACAGATTAAAAAAGCCATGTCCAGCTGTCTACATCAGTCAACACACTGGCTCTGTGATGGTCCCACCAGATACACCACTGGTCTGCTGTATCTCTTCCTCTCTCTTTCTCTCTTTCTCTCTGTCCCTCATCCTTCTCTTTTTATCTTGATGCATTACCTTCTCTGTCTCCACTCTGCTCATTCTCCCTCTCATCTTCATTTTTGCTGCTGCTTGACTATGTATATGACTATACAGTATAATTTAGAGCTTGAAGCATAGGAGCTGCTGTCACAGGGTTTTTTGCAATTGAATTAGATTAAGCAGAGCACAACAAATGCTGGTGGGGATGAGTTGGCTTTTCTCAGCGTGGCATTGTAAGCCTTTTTCCCTCAAAGACTGAGGAGATGTAAGAGTGGTGCGGCTGTCAAGGTACAGGGTTAGATAGAGGGGGTGAACTATTTCTCTTTTGTCCCACTGATGACACATCAACACTTCCATGAATCATAATTAGAGATTAGTGTCCCTGTGAAGCAACAGAAAAAATAGATGTATAGGACCATGCTGTGTGTATTACTGAAACAATTAATCAAAACAAAATGTACAGTAGAGATTTGCACTGAAATTAAGGCAGAAACACTTTGAGGTACCAAAGGGTAATGTGGATTCAGCTATTTGTTATTTTAAACTCTGCACAAAAACCTTATTGGACTGGACATAGCGGCTAAGCTATGTGTGTGTGTGTGTCTGTGTGCATAGTTGTGTACATTTGTATTCACATGTCTGCTTGTAAAGCTCTAATCGCTGAAGCATGCATGAATTCATATCTGTACATGTAGTGTCCATTTTGAATGTGATTGTTGTGTGTGTGAGATAGAGGAAGAGGGAGAGAAAGGCAGAGAGACCCCCATTAGTGGCTCTGGCCTGAGGCTGAATCACTAATGATGTCTAACAGTGTAGTAATGGTCCTGTGTACCCCCCTCCTCCTTTGGTCCTTCAATCCTTTACTTCCCTTCCTCCACAGATCCCCACCCTTTCTCTCCTCTCCGCTCCATCACCTCGTCACTTCATGTTTTCTCCACATCAACACACCCATCATATACAGTAAGAAATATTCCTGGAAAATGGCAGGTATTTGGAAGTTGAAATATTTTCTGATATTACTACTCAAACCGGCCCTGCCCTCTTTATCAATAAAACTGAGAGAAGGTGAAAGTCATCTGACTCCTACTGATAAATTGTGACATCATGGCGACCCTTCACTGATCATATCAGAGAGCAAATCATCTCAACTGCAACTTATTGACGCATGATGAGTTGTGTTTTATGTGAAGTGCTTAAGTTAAGTTTTATAAAGTTCACTCATTAGACATCAGTGGGGACATTTTAAGCCTGCGTGGACATTTACATTATGGCAGCTGTGGACACTAGATCCAGAGTTCATCTCAGCATCTGTTTGTTTCTGTATACGCTTTATCAAAAAGTGTGTGTGTGTGTGTGTGTGTGTGTGTGTTTAATCCAAAGTTGTTAAAGTTCTGTGATTTCCCAATAATTTTCTAGCAATTTCATAAAAAATTACTTTATTGTGTGGTACTAATTATAGGAAAAAAGACACCTCCAATCAAAGCATTACAATTCATTGCTAATATAACTTTGTGAGTTTTTTAATCAGCGCTGAAGACACATAAATGTGAAAATTGCACATTAATGTTGTACATTAGTGTGAATGGAAGCTGTTTGGAGACCAACACCTCTGTCTCTGTTCAATGTAGTATAATATCCCAAAATCTTTGTAAATGATAGCAGCATGACAAATTTGACATTTCCCATTTATTCATAGCCTCAGTTGCATACCACAGACATTCTGATATGGGATTAAGAGAAACCTGAGTCTATCTTGTGTGACTGCACTCTAAGAAACAATAGATTTTGTTCTCAGTCAAACTCTGCCAAAGAATGATTTCCCTGAGAGAAACTGCAAATAATATAGGCCTGGAATATGATATGATCAAGTCTGCCAACAACAACTCCTCGATGGACTGTTTAAAAAGCTTTTCTCAGCTGTTGTGGATGATTAAAGAGACAGAAGATCAGCAAAAGAGATAGATAGATAGATAGATAGATAGATAGATAGATAGATAGATAGATAGATAGATAGATAGATAGATAGATAGATAGATAGATAGATAGATAGATAGATAGATAGATAGACAGATGAGCAAAATGACCTACAAAGGCTCCATCACCACGAGGCATGGAGTCACTCGGTTAGACGGACAGCCATATAGAGCTCGAACCCTTTAAACACCATCACAATGCACTGTTAACTCCCCGTCAACAACTAGTCCCGACGGGTCGTCTGCATCTGAAGGCAGTGGGATGGAGGAATGGAGGGAACGCGTTGTAAAATAGATGACAGAAAATGAAAGAGAAGAGGTGGGGTGTGTGCAGAAGAACGAGGCTTCTCCTGTCTTGGCCCTAATGGTCCAAATGAGGCTGGGGTAGAGCATGGGGGTGTGTGTGGTGACTGAGGGAGAGAGAGAGAGTGGGGATGCGGGAGGGACGAGCTGAAGGGGTCTGAGCCTGGAGACTGAGGCGGCCCAGAGCTAAGTGACTCAGGCTCAACACCATATGAGCTGGCAGCTTGTCACATCCCAGCCCATCACTGAGGGACCAGATAGCAGAGAATGTTTCACCACAGAGCAGCTCCTATCACTTCAAACACACATACATGTGGTTTAGTTAATTTCCCCTTTTCTTTTTTTAAATTTTCTGTAAAGGCACAGTCATACCAGATTTTAAAACGGCAAAATTTGATGCAAAATTCGATTTCAATTAACCGGAATGATTATGATCACTGGATTCACTTGTGGTGGCCAGTAAGTCTTTGCATTTTTTTTTTTTTTATCTCAAATGCACCTTTAGCGAAATGTATCATATGAACTCACACCTTTTACAAGTCATCTTGACAATGCTGTCTTTTGAAGAAGAAGAGTGAAGGAGAGTCCAAAACGAGGGAAGCAATAGTAACTCAGCTGTGTCACAACATCCAGTTTTATTTAATGCTATAATGCAACTGAGTGAACTGCTCAACAAAAGAAGCATGTTTTTCACACAGTTATGAGAAAAGAGTGTAAGGGACATTTCTTTTGACTAAATTTAGAAATTATTGTCCCAACTGACTATTAGCAATAACCCTCTATTAATTAGAGACTGATTTAAAAGTACAAAATGCCTGAGTACAAAATGCCAGACAGGAGTACAGAGAAAAGAGAAAGAGCTGGCCTGCTACAGTATATATCACTAGCCAGGTCTGAGTAGCCACTACATCATCAAGTCTTTAGCGGCGACTATTTTGCAAACATGCACAGCTGAATTTTCTTTAAATGAACATTATCACTGTTTTTGAAATATTCAAAACACATACGAGACATACTAAAATTAGCCTTATAGAGCAGAAAAGTAACATATCTTTTGCAACACAAACACCTGCCTGCAAATAGTTTTCTCAGTTATCCACCAATAGAAAGTTGCAGTATCAGGTCATATTGCATCATTTTGGAAATTCACTTAATATGCAAATCCAACTCAGAGAAGCTATACAATTAGAACTAGAATATAAAGCTGTAAACACAGCAGGGGTTTTATCTGATCTCACATAAACTCAAAAATATCTGCTTTACTTTATTTAAGGTTAATTTAAAGTGTATCTTTACAAAGCCACAACCAATCAGTCAATCAGATATGATGGCCAAAACTAAGAAATAATACTTAATTGGAAATAACTGATCATCATAGGAATTACCCTTTAAACCTTTCATAATTTAAAAATCTACTATACTGTACTGCAACAAACGAACACACACACTGTTCTTTAGATACCAGTAAGACAAAGCCAAAATTTCCAAACCCAAACTATGGTGTGATGATCAGGTGAACTCATAGACAGTGTGTCACATCTGTTCCTTTTCTTTACTATATTTAAAATACTCTCTCTCTCTCTCTTTGCATCTTTCTCTCTTTTTCCAGGAGAATCACACACTGTTTACACTGCCATCTTCAACACATGCTTCTTTGTCATCTCATTGGAATATTCATGCCAATTAATGCCCTGTACCTAAAAATAGACAACTATGATTATGTTGGCAGGGAGCGGATATCCTGTATGAAAATTAGTTGTGTATTATTAATGAAACAAGAACAGAACACACAAATTATTCTTACGTGAAGTTATTCAGTGGGGTCAGGCTTATAGTTAATGCTCAAAGGCTGTTTTAAGGTGAACTCATGGCATCTCAACAGAAGCTAATTGAAAATTTTACTCAGGCTCTCATCAAAAGGGAAAACGGCTGTTTCTAAATTAAGTGCAGAGGATTATGTGTATGATATTTTAAATTAACTGTATTCAAGTGCTGGTAAGTACCAAAAAGAAATTCTCAAAAACACAATTACCAGACACCCTGAAATAACAGAACAGGATGAATGGCTGTGCTGGATTTTATTTATTTTTCCCCAGATTTATTATTTGTGTGTGTGTGTGTGTGTGTGTGTGTGTGTGTGTGTGTGTGTGTGTGCGTGTGTGTGTGTGTGTGTGTGTGTGTGTGCCAGAAATGTTTAAAATTTTTTAGACAGACAAATACTATCTCAATAAATATTTTTTACAGTAGATTTTGAGAGGCATTGCAAACATGGAACACCTCTAACTCCAGATGAAGTAATAGAAATGCAAAAAGAAATTTTCTTAGAGTGTAATTCTATCTGAAAACATAAACTTAATTCATTCGACTTTTCCCTCCTGAGTTGCTCCTCTGCTCTCCTGACTTAGTAAGTCCCTCAGCTTGTTCCCACTGTGCCGATCAGGTCATGTGATCTACACACAGGTGTGTGTTGGCACCAGGTAAAGATATCTACCTGCCTCAAGTGGAAGAAAATACACCGCTCTCCGCAGGCTAGAGTTACGGCTCAGTCGTTGTGTCTTAGTTAACAGCAAACTGAACCCTCACTGCTCCTCTGTCTGTCCAGCATTGAAGCTGCTTCTCTCCTAGATCCTCTGTAGATCCTCAGCCAAGTCTCTGGTTTCCTATCCTCTTTGCCTTCAACATTTTCCTGTGGAAAGAATATGAACACACATGATCTTCAGATTATGAGATTAACAGATATGACTGTTATCATTATTTACATTTGCAGCTTATGTGACCCATCTGTGCAGCAGCTACACATATGAAGTACACACTTCAGTTAACACTGTAGACATCCACCTTATCTATCTACCAATCTATCATCCACTCTGGTGCTTTGTCCTACTTTCTATCTTCTGTCTTTTGCCTTTCGCCTGTGTGTTAAAGTGTGAATGTTATTACTCAGGCTAGATCTTAATGGCCTTATATAGTTAGATGGCTTGAACTGCTATCTGTAAACTTGCAATCTGGTTTTATTTTCTTTGCATATTATACATTATCAGAGTTTTCCCACCACTGAATAGTAGGTTTAGTGGCTGCCTGGATTGAAAACATCTTCCTTAATCCAGGTTTAGTTTTGTATCCCTATCTTTTCAACAAACAAAAAATATTTTACAGATAAATTCTGACCAAGAGTGCAGCAATGAAATGCAAAAAATGTAATAATATCCAATAGCTGTGAAAATTAGAGCCCTTAGCTTCAAACTAAAAGTAACCATCTTCAAGAATCCATATCATTGTCATTCCCCTCAGGGCCTTAGTGGTATATGAGGCATTTTCTTCCTGAATCCTCTGAAGACAGAGGGATGCAGCTTAAAGCTCTGGACCTTGATCCAAGATTGTTTTTGTCAAAGATCTTTCAAACAATTTAAGAATGGTACATGAGGTTGGCTGATTAACTAAAAATAATCAACATGGCAATCGTGAAGAGAAACAAAACTGCTTTTCTTGGCACTGAACTTAACATTTGGATGAACATTTATCTCACAGGCTTCATCATTTCATTTCCTTTGTTGTACACAGGGGGCAGAATATATAAACACTAAAAATGAGTAGTAGCACAAGCCAAATCTGTAATCTTGCTACAGAAATAATACATTTTTAATGTAGGATTTAAACTGCAGGATTTTTCTTAAATACTGTCCACACTGATAGAGAAATGAAATTCTCTGTCTCTGTGTTTCTTCTTAAAAAAAAATATTCCTAAAGCATATATCCACCATAAATAAACTTGCAGGCCCTTCATGGGAATGGATGAGGAAGTTAGCTGAGAAAGTAGAGGAGCAAAACAAAGACAAAGGACAAAGCAGTGGGAAGAACGAGAGGAGTTGAGCTTGGGAGACAGAGAGAGGTGTCCATGTCTCTCATTCTGCAAATAAACAAAAAGTAAACAGCAGTGGAGGAAACACAGTGACACTTGACGCTGCTCATCGCTCCTCCACCTGCCCACTCATGTTTCCCAGAAGGCCATTCTGCCAGCCACAGGACAAAAGCAGCGCAAAAAGCCAACACCTCTCTCCCCCCGGGGCGCTAAGAGACAAAAGAGGGAAAAAAAGCAATACAACACCTTTGTTGGCTGAGATTAAAACATGTTGCATTCTCTGCCTTCCATCCCCTCTCCTCTTCTCCCTCTCTCCCCAGGGGTAACTACTGTGCGAGAGATGTAACTGTCAGTGAACTCTCTCTCCCTTCTTGGTAGCTCATAAAAAACGCCATATTATTTCTGTTTCCTATTGTTTGCGTATCATTGTGGTGCATCTTGTGATGCTGTGATTAGCAGATCGGTCTTGGCGAAGGGTGAATGAGCGAGCCTTGTCCTTCTGCTGTGCCTCCTGTGTGATACAGGTATAGGTTTGGTGATGTGATCAGACTTGTGCCCCAGCCTGATTGTTGATGACTGAAACTGAATAGCTTTTGACACACAAGAATACCCTTTTCTTACCCCTTCCATTTGGGAATCTGACTCTGATGATAACAGCTCAGGAATTCACACATGAACAAACATTAGCACCATATTCACTGAATAACTGCCTAAGCCATGTACTCTGATCACACTTGCAATTGTAAGGTGTACAGCAGATGCATAATAAATTGAGCCAGCTTCTCTCAAACTTGGTTATTAATTAGACAAAGTCGACAGTCGACATGTGAGGCAACACTCGCGTCAAATCCACCAATCTATTACTACAATGGTAACCCTGGAAGAGATGGTGACCCTGAGACATGCACTGTCTCCACGGGGAGTATCTGCCAATCTGGCAACCACAGTGGGAGGTCTCACTCTCATCAGCACTGTAGGATCCAGACCACCTACCTCCTACCTTTCCTCACCCTCGTCTGCATAGGCTTTAAAATTGAGCTCGCAAATGATGCACCTGCAGTTAACACATTTCACATTTCACATTTCATGTTCTTACTTGAACTAATTCTCTAAGAAGAGAATTGTCCTGGTGGAAACAGTTTACAGTGAACTCTGTGAATGAACCAAAATGATCAGGAGGTTGTTTATGGAGAGATGTGCTGCTCTTGAGTTTGAGAATAATTGTTATTTTTTTTTGTTTTTACCTTGAACTAGTTGACAAGACAATCTTGCCCGAAGGTTCATTTAGCAGCTGTTCTTGGGCTTTTGATTGTAATACATAATCTACTTTGTTTGCCCAGTTGAAAGTTCAAAGCAAACTTTCAATCTCTTTTAAGCTATCAGTGATGAGAAGTACTTTAGGTGCTGACTTTAGGTGCTAAAGGCTCTTTAAAGTGAGATTATTTTATCACCATTCAACATTAAAGTTTCCCATTTCAACATATTCAGCCAACATCACAAACAAAAAACTCAGGGTCTCTTAGCATGAATGTAAGCAAGCTTTTTGGAGCAGTAAGAGGTTTCCTCCACCATCCTAAATGGCAAGCAGATAAATAAAAGCTCATTCCCGATTGGAAGAGGCAGATGATCTTAATGGTTGTGCAGAGTTTAATGAAATTCTTGATGATTAAGAATCTTTTCTGATGATTTACAGGATTTCATAATGCTGGGAAAACTGTAAAGAAAAATAAGCCCTCCTCTCATACATACAGGACTCAAAAGTTGAGATAGGGTTGTTTTTTGTGTGACTTTTTAAAAGACACCAAACTAAACAGGCCTATCGCTTTTGACCGCGCTCTTTTCTGAGAATGGTGAGTGGATCAAACATAAGCCTCTCTCCTCAAACCCTCCCTCTCTATCCCTGCACCGCCGATCCCACTTCACAAACAGTACGCCCAGATAATGAGGCCAGGCGAGAAAGTGTAAAGTGGAGGTGTATTGAGGGGCCATGTAAGCTGGCCTAATCCTCCTACACAGCATTTGTTGTGTCATTAGAGTTGTATGGGCTGCGGATCCTGTGACACGGGCCTATTCAGTCCTGTAGCCCTCAGCCAGTACACTGCAAAAGGACAGTGTTCAGAGCTGTTATAAGCCACACTGGATTTTCAAAGGTGGGAGCACCCTCAAAGACCACACAGGACCCCTCCCCTGGGGACAGAAAATGTGGTAAAAATCTGCTGACAAGAGGGCACACAAAAAACTCCAGACTGCAGGATTCACTCAGCGGCTTTATTCTTGTGCAAATCTCAGGCAACACAGTAGTTACGAGACAAGAGATGTGCTTTGCAATAAGTGGATAAACCAGTAATTGGTTCATTTGGTAGTCCCATCCCTTTTTTTATTCATTTGGGTGAAAGCAGGTAAAAGTTTGCTGATATTACTGGCTATATTTAAACCAACCCATCTTTGTCTTACTTGCCTGTCTCCCGTCAGCATAATTATCCATTTTAAAATTTAATTACTATTATTGCGTTCACCTGCATAAAGGCTTTTATTTTATTCTACAAGAGCCTATTGAAAAAAAAGATCTTGCTGTTTCTTTCATATTTTAAGCATTGAGAAAATTATTTTCTATAGTATACAGTACCATGGAGAGTTACAGTATATTTTATAGTACATATTTTAGACATTTTGTTTAACATAAAACACAAAGTTCATGCAATTTTATTGGCAACTGTAATTTACTAGTGGTCTTGGTCTTTCAAGTTTCACTGAGAACAGAATTATTTTCAGAGTTCGTTGATGAGTCTTCTTTTGATTAAAAAACTGAGACTGCCATAGTTCATATATCAGTGTGTGTGTGCTGAAACTATTAATTGCAAATGAGTGTATACTCTACAGGGTGCAGCTACTCTGCATTCGCCTCTAATGCATTGTATCCTACAGAGGTAGCACAGATAAATTCATTTAGAACCCTAAATAGTACAACTCAAAAGAGAATGACTAACATTTTCATATACAGTACAGAACGATAGAGCAAGCATCACACAGTAGCAATATTGCTTTTGGCTACAGCTCTTATTGCTGGCTTATTAAAACACCGAAATGGCTCAGATGATGATGAGGATTATATTTTCCAAAGTACTTTTAAACTCTTAGTGTAGTATGACTTTAAGTCACTGCGAAGCACACTCGACCCCTCAGTTCTCCACATTGACTGGATGACACAATCCCACAAGTTTCATCATGGTATTGTAAATATTTAGACTTCTCGAGACATTTTAAATTCAATATAAATAAAACTTAAGGTCAGTTTTACCAATGAAATTAAAAAACAAACAAACAAACAACTTAAAAAAAAACACTCTATAGAGTCCTGAACCACATGGCTGATTTCGCCTTAAAATGGCAGAACAAAGACAACCTATCCAACATCTTCTATACTGAAATGATTTGCTGAAGTCATGAGTGTTATATTTAACAGCCTCTAGGAGTTTGAGGTGTCTGTACACTGGTATTTCAAGACTATTTCAGCACCTGCAGATGCCTCCATATCAGGGCCTTTCACCCTGATCCTGGTCTCATTTGGGCTGTTCTTTGAGCTGGTGTTCCCTCAGAGCCCCAGTGAAGGTAGCCGTCCACACATGCAGGGCCGTCCCGGCAGAGAGGGTGAGGAAGAAGAGGAAGGAAACTTGGAAACCAAACCAATCGACCACACCTCCGGCCAGAGCGCTGAACGTCAGCTTCCCAAGCACCTCCAGGGTTGCCAGGAAACTGTAGTGGGTCGCCTACAGGGGGAATGGCAGTCGAGAGTTTCCCGGACGGGAAAAGAGGAATGATGAGAAAAGAGATTAAAGGGAGGAGGTAAAGGAGACAACAGTGAGAGGAGAAAAAGGACAAGGGGAAAAAAGAAGGGTTGGGAAAGAAAGACAAACGCTGTGAGTAAAAGGAGAGTGTAGTAAATGGAAGGTAGAGAGGGAAAAATGGGTGGAGATGGTGACACTTCAATTTGTCCTGTTGCACAACTTATCTGCTGATTGCTCGTAGACCTTTAACACAGAACAATTAGCCACAACAGACAGAAATGAGGGACAGTTTTTAGGTAAAAGCTCCGAATTGAGAAGGGTAACAATAGAAGAGAAAAATAAATTTAAAAAAAGTCTGGAAGCCTGAAAAAGAAAGCGTGAGATCATGGCCTAGGACAACGGAAGGAGGCCAAGTGAGGAAGAGTATCTGATCCAGGCCTTAAGGCTTTTAAGATGAGGAAAGAGAGAGAGGGAGAGGTACAGAGATTATCTAATCTCCCTCTGTCCAAGAGCACCATATACAGCAGGTAAATCCAGCATAAGAGAAGGACTCTAGTGAAGTCTAAACCATAGACCGAAGTAATTAATTCATTATCCTGATTTGTCTCTCGGGTTTAATTAAGACCTCTAATTTTTCCATCATATCATAGGGACTGAACCTTGTTTTAAGCACACTAGGTGAACGTGGTGATCCTTCACTATATCTACACATACCTGTATACCTTAGGCTTCTTTTAGAGGATAAAAAAAACATTTATTGGCAACTATTTTGATAATCAAATATTGATTAAGATTTTATTTTATTTAATTTTTTTCATAGAAACAC
Organism: Istiophorus platypterus; assembly: GCA_016859345.1. Taxonomy (NCBI): domain Eukaryota; kingdom Metazoa; phylum Chordata; class Actinopteri; order Istiophoriformes; family Istiophoridae; genus Istiophorus; species Istiophorus platypterus. The sequence goes on from CM029115.1 coordinate 8,921,786, forward strand.
CAAACATTCTCAACAGGGGTTCGAGCTTCTCCAGTGTGAGGATTTACTGCTTTTCTCTGTTTTATGCCACCGTTAGCTGAATATCTTTTGGTTTTTAGACTGCTGGGTCGGATCAAACATCTGAGGGGTCTCCTTGTGTTCTGGAAAACTAATGGATATTTTTCACTATTTCACTATTTTCTGACATCCAAACAATTATTCAGTAAATCCAAAAAAAAAAATTACGCCAGATCATCAGTTGCAGCCCTAAATCCCTCCTTCATCTAAGTATGACCATGCTTAGAAGTGATTCTGAAATGGTTGGATCTATGAATGGCGCCCCCATAGGCTTCTACGTCAGCACTAAAAGCAAGTACTTAGCTCTGTACCTTTTCTACTGTCATCTGACCACAGTCTCGACCAACGATCTGAATTCCATGAGTTAAGGAACTGCTGGTGAGTATAGACTATATCTGGCTTGTAGCTGTGTCCTCTGGCCCAGGCAAAGAGTCCTGAGAGCCTGTGTGACCACAGCTAAGTGGAGTGCCTTTATTCTGAGCAACTTGTTTAACAGATTCTGTTTCTTTCTCCTGGGGATCGTTAACAAGCACTCACACTATCAGCTTTCTGACACTGGATAGCACTACCTTCAATAACACACACATATAGACACAACGAGCACAGGTGAGCTAAAGCTCTCCCCTCCTGCGTGTGCATACACACAGATTTGCACAGCGACAGACTAAAAAGCAAACAGGATATGAACCATGAGAACCTCTCAAATTATCCCTGGCTCTCAATCAGATGTTGTGATTGGTTCTGTCCTATTATTTATTTTATGTGTAACCGGATTCTGATAAATGTGCTGCAGCCTGTGATTTTTGTCCCCATTCTTCCTCACTTTAAGAGTGACAGCAATTTAAATGATAATTTGTCACCTTCAGAGATTGACTGAGCGACGTCTGAGCGGCTGTGTGAACAACGATCACCTCCAGGCACTGATGACCCAGTTACGACGGGGACAAAAGGAGTTATGTCAAAGAGGAGAAAACGAGAGAGGAGAGGAAAAAGTCAGAGTGGAAAAGAGAGCATTTAAAGGACTACAGAATGACAAAGAAATAGAGTGAGGTGGTGGGAGAGACAATACCAGTGGGAAGGTGGAGGGGAGACAAAAAGAAAAAAAGTGATGAATAGAAACTGGGTCTGCCTAGACTTTAGAGATTTTCCAGGTGGAAACAGCTGATGAAAACTGACAGGTATAGGTGACAACAGGTGTGGTACTGTATGCTGATGACTTCCCTCTCCGGCCCCCACTGACAGCCAAAGGAAATGACCTAACATTACAAAATAGTGGAATTAAAGCCAAGACAGACAAGAGGAAAGAAGGGAAGAAAGGAGAGAGAAAAGAAAAGAAAGACTGTGTTGTCTGTTAAGCAACAGGAGATGACCTAACACCACCTGAAGCAATTAACACAGAAATTTTACATAACAGTCTAAGTCTCCAGAATGAGGCAGGTATGAGTATGACCGTTTTTACCTGAATGCTTTCCTCGGCCCTCTGAGTGCAATGCATCATGGTAGTGAAGGTAAGCGTGGTGATGAGACCGCCCAGGAAGTGTTGAACACTCATGCTCAGGACAGCCATACCTGAGGGAACAAAAAATGCTGGCAAAATCAGGCACGACACATGAGAAAAAAAGTACAGTAAGTTTAAAAAAAAAAACAGTAGCAAACTATCATTTTTACATTGTTATCTACTCTGCCACACTTCTCACTATATTATTCTATGTAGATGTCAAAGTAGGGAGGCAAAGCAGTAAACGGTAAGCTGCTGAAGCGTCTTCTCTCCAGTCTCCCACCTCCACCAACCCCCCTCCCCCTTGTTCCCAAAACACATGTAGTTTATCCTCTGAGGGGAAGCGGCAGAGCAGTGTTAGTGGGGAAACACAGAGGAACCACAGAGCCTATCTGTTCCTGCTCCCGCTAACACTGAATTATTCACTCAAGCCGCCAGAGTTTTTGCCGAATAAGATTCTTCAGTCAGCGACACAAGACTGTTGGAGTGATACAGATACACTGACTGATCAGACTGGAAGAGTGGGAAGCGGAGGATTATCATGTAATATTGAAAAATCTGAAACTGAATGTTTTTCTGTTTCCTTTTTTTTCCAGTTGAGTTTTCCTGAGATCTTTGTTTTGGGTTGAAAGTGGAGGAGGGAGAGGCCTCAACTTTCAGTCTGAGGGGTTTGATAGGGGAACAGACAACGCTAGCAATGATGAATTGTACAGATTTGAATCCCAAATGCTTTGCAACTGGCTGTTCAACAGGATCAGATGTGTCATTCAGACATTAACATAAGAATGGCTCTGTGGAGAGACAGCACCTGTCTATCAATGTCCTCTGCATCAGACACTCTAGTGCTGTATCGATACTCAACACCTGACTCAGAAGTTTGTACTGTAAGCCACGGTTCCCAACCTTTTCGGGTTTGCAATGTTTTAAGGCAACAGTAAATGGTGTCAAAATTACCTAACAAGGATGTTTGATTAATCCTTAAGAAAAACATTTGAATATTTATTTTTGCACATTATCTCCATAATAGGCAAAAGAATATACCGAGAAACATAACTATTTGGGTGCTTATTTTCTAGTGCTGGACTGCTAGGCTAACTGTGGCTCACACAGCTTATATAAAACTTTATCTCCAGGTTCCAAAGCGCAAATGACGCTCTCTGTGGCTGAGTTGAGTTCGGAACTCTCTGCCTTTATTACCACATGGTTGCTGTTGAATTATTTTTGCTCGTTTCAGCCTGACCTACAGCTCATTTTCAGTGAGCGAGGTTGTGTGAGTCATGTCCGTCATGCAGTGCAGCCGTTCACGTGAGAACTCGTGACACAGACAGCTGCAGTAGGTAGCACAGCACAGCACTTTTTTTTGTTTTTTTTTTAACAATTTGATTATATGATCGCATTTAGAAAATTTGTTGATAGCCCTAGTGTGTGCTGTTATTCCAATTTCTAAACAATTACTGCAGCTTGCCCCTCTTCATGATGGCAGGCTTTTGTACTGTGAGCTGTTTATCCCCAGAATGATTTCCGATTCTCCAACTGTTTAATCTGATGCTTTTTTTATAGGCCTGAAGAGGTAAAACTTTTTAAAGAAAAATCATATTCTGAAAGGAAAGATGTTTTATGATGTGATGCCCCTCCCCCATCCAGTTGGGGCTCTTTGTGTGTTTTTCCTGTTTCTGCAGGATGCAGGAAGAGCGGGAGAGGTATGTCCAAAAGGAGGAAGTGCTAGACCTGATTGGTCATTTACATGAGAGGGCTGGCTATGCCAGTTCTCTTTCTCTCTCTCCTCAAGGCACTCAGCAGAATGGGTTTGGTTGCATTTTCAGGCTTTTTTAAGTTTTATTTTACTTTAACCTTTACATACACTAAACTTTCACACGTTCATGCCTTGCTCTCACTACAGATAAAATGGGTGTACATATCTTCCAGTAAATTTTTGTACTGTTTAATATTAGTTAAATAAATTTGTTTTACTGTGATCCTTGATTATTGGTGTGGTATCCCTTGTTTTTTCAGGGAGTTGGTTCATGACAATACAGTAAAAACACTTCCCCACTACTTATCTTGTGACTAAGCACCATTTTGAAAAAAAAACTGCTAGAAGGAAATGACAGAGTTCTAGACCATGTCCACACTCAAATGGCTAAATTCATAAATGCAGCCTTGAGAGTCTGCCAATCTCAAAACACCATTTCTGTGTTTTACTAAGTACCAGAAAACAGACCTTTGTTGAAATGCTGTCACATCAAGGACAAAACAGATGGTGGCAGTAGTGCAGAACTTTATTGTTTTCTTGAACTAAACCCTGAAGAGGATGGGGAAGAAACACAGTGTCCCCCACATATGCCCAGCAGGAGGAGAGTTACCCATTTTGGCATTTCAGTGTGGACAGAGATATTTGCAGAAAGAAGCTGTTATGGATGTGTTAAATTTTAGCTTTCATATGTAAATTGTAGACTTAGATTATGTTGTTGTTTTTTAACCTCTTTAAACCTGTTTTTCTGACTAAAGGTCAGTCAAAAATCAGACATGGAAAGGTGTAAATAATTCTACAGAAGGACTGACAGGTTTCACTGTCAATTAAATGTCTACTGTAAAGTCCTGTTGTATGGATGTTACTTTACCTTTATATCAAATTACTTACCTGCCAACCACACTGACAGAAATCAACTAACATTTTCTTATTTTCCATTAGAAAGAATGACAACACAAACCTTATGTTACAAATATCCAGGGGCTGATCAATCAGTGTGTCCCAAACACACAAAGCAACTGAAGTAGTTCTTAACAAAGACAATGTGTTTATCCACATGAACTCACATTACACATCTATGCCCTAAAGCAGTATTTACACATACCTGCATGTTAAAGAGTGTGTGATGTTTAAGGAACTAGAGGGTCGAATGAGTACTCAACGTCTACAAGATCAGGATCTAGAGAATTTGAATATGTAAATCTACAGAACTCAATATGCAACATATGATGCACCTATACACTATTCACAGAGAAGAATAAAAGACTAACAGGGACAGTCTTAACATCTTGTATCAGTTTTTAAACACTTGGATCACGATAATGAGTAATAGCTTTAGTGTGAAATTGGTTTACAGTTCATTGGTGCCTGCCACCTTGTCTGTGACTGAATTGCACTCTGCTTCTCACCTTTCATGAGCGGTGATGGTTCCAATACAGTGAGCAGAGAGCTCTGGAAGACCATGCTGATGGTTCGCAATACAAACACACGTCGCATCAGGGCCCCAATACTGAGGAAAGAACACCAAACAAGCTTAGTGTCAGAGAGGTATTCACCAGAATTTAGGTACAAGTGTTATCAGTGAGCAGTGTGATATGTTGTGACAGTGACTCTGAGCTTGTATCATAAAATTTAGCGACATTCTGTGTTTCTTCTCATGTCACACACAATTACACATGAATGCATGCTCGCACACAGCAACATGCGTGCGCATGCATAAGTAAACAAGTCCCCTGACACTAATTGATTACCTGTTAGTGCAAGAAAATCATCCCCCTGTGGGTTTGGTTCATGACGTAATCAATAACCTAAGGAGATCCCCAGCATGAGGAAGATAATTAATAATTGTTAACACACAAACACACACACACACACAGGCAAAAGAGCTCGCACTGTTGTGTGACATTAGGGATTAATAATGCCAATCACTCAGAGGATGCCTGCCACTCAAAGGTTTGAGTGTTTGTTTTGTTTACATTTTTTTTTTTTTTGCATGTAATTATTTGTGTAAAAAAAGGCTGTGAGGAATAAGGGGGCTGTCACACAAGGCAGGATATCTGATTTAGTTGGATCAGTGCACTTACAGAGTAAAACCATAAACAGTTTCAATCCATGATTAAGATTTAAAGTTGAGACCGCCCATGTTCATCAACCAAGCACTGATTAAACACACTTGTTTTGTCAAGTAAATGTAAACCTGATTAAATCCAGTTTGCCTCATTGATCTTGCACACTATTTGGCTGTGTGATTCATGCTGACTTGTTTTACCATTTGTTTAAGCATCATTCCTGTTTACTATGGACCCATGTTGTGAAAAAGTGAGATTTCCTTGGATATCCCTGAAGTCTTTAAATATGTCTGCTCACGTGACCACAACCGAAGGACATTCAGTTAACAATAATGTTAAGCTGAAGGAAAGAGGTAAATCCTGACATTTCAAAAAGTGCAACCTTTAAATATGTGGCTTAAAAAAATGACAAGCGAGCAACTATCAAGATAGTCGTCAACTGATTAAGTTGCTATCTTGATAATCAATTGCACTGACTAATCACTGCAACTTAATACATTGAATATATACTGAATTCTATTTATTTTACTTTTTTGTTTCTGTAGAATAAGACACAGCAGCCCCCTCCCCTCTCTGTATCTTCTCCCCTCACTATCTCTCCCCCTCCACCCAGCTTTTCCTTACCTCTAGACTGGGAAACCAATCCTGCATCATTCACATGCTAAAGACATTCTTCTCTCTGCTGCTCCTTTGGCTCCCTTCTCAATGACAGCCTTTCATATCACACACTCCCAAGAGATGCTGAGGGGTGTTTGTGTTTTTGTGTGTTTTTGTGTGTGTGTGTGTGTGTGTGTGTGTGTGTGCATGCGAGTGCGTATATGTGTGCGTGTGAATGTGTGTATGTTTGTATGTGTGTGCGCGCGCGCTCTTTCATGTGCGTGTATATGTGTGTGTGAATGTGTGTGTTCGTGTGTATGTTTGTATATGTACGTGTGCACATGTGTGTGTGCGTGTGTGCATGCGTGTGTGTGTGTGTGCATGCGTGTGTGTGTGTGTGTGTGTGTGTGCATGCGCATGTTCGTTCATGTGTGTGCGCGCACATGTTCGTTCGTGTGTGTGTGAGTGTGAGTGTGCGTGTGTGCATGCGTGTGTGTGTGTGTGTGTGTGTGAAAGAGAACCTGCATGGCTGCCACCCCACATGGGTCAGCCCAGATAATAATAGCTATGTTCTCGGGTTGCCAGTGGTAGTTGTAAAGGTGGTCACTCATTGACCACTCAGCCGTTTCTGATGCTGGGGAGGATAAAACCTTCTAACTGAGCTTTTAGAGGTGGGACCTTAGCCTACTGAACAGCCTCTTTTCTGTGTGTATGTGTGTGGGAATGTGTCTGTCTGATAGGAGGAAGTAATGAAGGAGAAGTGTTCATCTGACACTGGAAGGTATATACAACCAAAAATATCAATTTTAACATTTCATTTACTCGTCAACTGAGTTATAAATTTTACTTTTACTTTTAAGAAATCTTTTTCTTTGCACCCATCTGCACACTTGTGTCTCTTCTCTAACTCTATTAAACAACTTAGCATAATTAATTTAAAAAATTGTCCACAGGTAGTAATAAACGTTCACATTCATAGTACAAAACAAATATCATCTATCAAGTAGGCTCTCAGCAGATGCTGAGGAATTTATTAAATAAGTATCCCCACATCTAATTTCATCAGCTGTAAAATTACACACACAACAAAGGTGCTTCAGTTACAGGTCAAATAGGGTGACACGTAATTTGTCTGTTCCACATTACTGCATAAATGTGTCTTTAAATAGTTGACTATTACCTTGGTTTAAAAAAATAGGAATTCTTTCTCAATACAGAATTAGACACATCAACTCTATATTAAAGAGCAGTCAAAAAGGAGTGCTTCATATTCTGTGTAAATCTTTAATCCTCAGTAGATCGTTTGTCTGAACCAGCTATATCAGAAAGGATAATGATCCAGTACGTTAAATCAGTGTATTGCAAAATTTTTACAACTGATAATGGGTTTAAAATTACAACCATCAAACGGCTCATTAGGGTGGGCAAAATTAAACCTGTGATTCCCACAGAATTTCTGTCTATATTCAGCAGACTAAGATGTTTAGACTATGTACTTCAGAGTGTTTTCTCTTCGTCAGTGTGTGAACATTTTACTGCCTTTATAAGTTACCAGGTTCTTACAAATGAGATGGAGAGAAAGAGTGAAAGATCAAAAACCAAAATATGACAAAGACATCTTTTGAAAGCGCTCTCCCTTCAACAAAAATTTTGCCTTTGGAGACATGCTCTGTGTTTGTTAGTGTCACTTTATAAGAGGAGAAAAAACATGTGAGCCAGCAGAAAACACAAAAAAGGACAAAGACTGAGCACATACAGAACTGCAGAAAGAACTGATACATGTCAGGACATGGGAAAGCACATAAACACATACAGTGCAAACACAAATACCAACAGATAAGCAAGAGACACAACTTCGCCTCTCCATTAATTGACACAGTGGTCCCCTAATCATTTGAATCCTTTCATGTAATAGGCCAAAAAGTTAACTAAAGAGCAAAACATTCACTAGATGTGGATGCAAGAAAAGAAATAAGGCTGGATGTTTTCTTAAGAGGACAGTAATGCACAGTGTGAGAACTAACACGTTATCCTTCATAAAGTCATTGTTATTTATAGTTCCAATTACATCACACTGGCCATAGGCAGGGCTGTGCTATAATGTGATCCTAGTATAAGCAGACGTAAAAACCTTATGCAACGAAGGTCAGGCAGAAATGGCACAATGTCAATATGCTGAAGGGGAAACATGTAAAGGTTAAATACAGTAATACTATCAGGACAGCAATTTTTTCTCCAAAACTGGAATCAACTGTGCTAAAATAACTTATTTAGAGATTTCTCTAAATGTTATTTCATACCAACTAGGTTTTTAACACTGCATACCTGTGCAAAAATATTACATTTTTGGAAAATACGGCCATTTCAACAGAGTTGTTACATTCAATCACTCTATCTAATATAATATTTTGACATATTGATCAGAAAATCATATTTAATCTTATATCTTAATATCTGTCTGTAAATCTGAGAATTAGATTTCAACTGGAGTTTTGCATTTTCTCTGCACATAAGTGTGTGTGATGGATTTTCTGCTCATGCTGTTCTCAAACCACACATCAGACACAGGGGGTCCATGAGCTCTTAGACAAAACTGTGTTTACTTAAATTACTGTAGAGACAAAGACACACACACACACACACACACACACACACACACACACACACACACACAGAGTGAAACAGCCAGAAAGACACACACACACACACACACACACACACACACACACACACACACACACACACACACACACAAAAGCATATGAAGAGTAATAAAAACAATTGGAAAACAGTTACGATGTGATGGGGATGAGGTAAAGGCGGTAGAAGAAAGCTGCATGAAAGCAGGAGGCAGGGTACATATAAATCTTGGAAGAGGAAGAATAGGAGCAGGGTGAAGAGGAGGAGGATGATGATGATGGGGACATCTCATAAGATTAAGGAACACATGAGGCTAATATGTTCTTGTTGAGCTGTGGACTGTACCTTATCAATGTTCTCCTATTTCTTTTTCCACTGGTGGGAGGTCATGACCAGATTTACAGAAGAACATTGGTCTGATTTTACATTTTAAGCCTTTGTTTCTTTACTTTTTGAAAAATGTTGGCTGTTTTGATTGGTGGACGTATGTGCTAGCATTTTTCTACTGCTTAAATCTGACTTGGTTCTGCTCAAAAAACTTAGGTTTTCCACACTATAATTGGACTTGAATGACACTAGCTAGAGATCTCACCTGTAACTGGGGGCCCCCATTCAATGGACACATTCATTTGTGAATTTTAGAGTTGAAACTATTCATTGAATATTTAGTTTTATTGTAAAGTTTTCATATTACAAAAGATTTATTTAATTATTTAGGAAATACCAGGCAGATTAATCCATAATTTAGTTAACTGTTAGTTGCAACCCAAGTGATTAATGGAAAACTCCTGAAAGGATGTGGATTTGGTGATATGTGCTTTCACTCTGTGTATTCTTGGAATTTCATACTGAGTTTTATATATTTTCAAGGGCATTTTTTCTCTGATCTACTTTAGTTTCAAAGCCCTGCAAAATGATACTGCTGAAAAGCCTTCAGAGTCACAAAATACTGCTGCCTTAGAAAGCAACCACTGTGAGGCCGGGGATAACCAAAAATATGGTGAGAATGATGGTGTCAATGAAGTCAACCTGAACTGAGCCAGCAGCAGGCCTCCCAGCGACGACCCACAGATGGAGAAGCCCATGGCAATAACGCCGTTCCAGAAGCCGAGCTCCCTGGCGGTCATGTGGTGATCCAACAGGAAAAGAGGAAACATGGTCACTGCACCCTGCTCACCTGCATAGACAGAGAAAGGAGGAAAAGGAAGATGAGAGACAGAAGGACATGAAGGGGGGGGAGAAATAGGGTAAAAGGGAAGCAAGGAACTGGAATGAGATATCCAGTCAAATGTACTGATAGCAGAATTTTGTGCTGCACAGTAAAATATACAATCAACACACCATGTGTTATGTACTGTATGTTTCTGACTAAGCATTGCTATTTTTCACATACACTAAATATGTCAGACATCTCTTGAGTATGCACGCCTATTCCAGTCAGTCAAATACAGTGGATGAGGATGTTGAACCAAACTGTTTAGCCTGCAAGACTGAACAACATGCTTTTTCCTGAGATGACGACTCTAGAATCAAATACAGCACGATGTCACACGCCACACCTAGGCCTATTCCTGGAAAGTGTCAATAATAGATGCCTGAGAAGAAAAAGAATACCCTCAGTCACTTTATCAAACGGGGGCCTAGCACTTTTCCTAAAGCACAAAAGGAAAACACAACAAAAACGCAAAAACTTCCACAGATGAAACAGACCTCACAAAGACCTTTCAGTCAAAATAAAAACTTTCTGTTAGACAGTAAGTCTGACGACTTTCGCTGTGTGGCGTTGAGTGTGGGGGTAATGTTCTGCTGAACATTACAGTAAAATATTCAGTGGCACAGACTATACACCATTATTATATTAATGGAGACTGACTTCAGAAAGACAGTGGGACCAAGGAGCTGCATGAGTGACAGCTTGGCTCCCAGACTGCTGTCAAAGACGACACAACACAACCAACGACTCACTCACTCAGTCAGCCAGGAGACAAACAAAAATAGAGAAAGAGGAAAAAAAGGCAGATGAAACAGACTGAAACAAAGAATAATAATAAGAGAATGCTGAGAAGCTCCCAGTGATAGGGAATGCAGCAGCAGAATGAGAGTGTCACGGCTGTAACAGAGGTGTGAAACCCAGCAAAAATGTGGTGTAGAAAACATGGATTCTCTGTGTAGGAGATACTTGCCTCTCACTTTTGTCATGCAGGTTTCACTGTTGGCAATTTACACACAGTTAGTAAAAACAGGGATGACTACATTCAAATATGCCATTCAAGGTAAATTAGCTAATCAGATAGGCTTGTAGTGACTCATGTTTTGGTTTTTTTTTCAGATACAGTAACGTGATGAGCAAAAGAGAAAAGAGTGAAAGATAAATAAAACTACCACAACTGTGGACCTTCACATTACAGTAAATGTGCTGAACAGTATATTTCCTACACTACGGCTGTGCAATTAACCAAATTTATCACATTCTCTTACTCATCCACTTTTATTCACTGCAATTCTGAACAGACTGAAACCCACATAATTAAACTGAGAATAACTAAAACAAGCAGTGACTAGAAGTCCGACCCATTATTGAGCACACAGTCTAGTTCAGACATACAGAATGAGAAATTAATTAAGGAAAAATGATCATACACTGATTTATTGATAAAATTTTATACATTAACTATGACACTATATTGATACTAAAGCTGAAACATTTTTTAAATGATGCAACTTGTTAACCAAAAGAGACTGAAGTGGCTATTTTGATTCTACATTGATTTATTTCAGTCATTATTTCAGAAAAAATTGTAGAACAAGGAAATCTACATTTACAACAAGGTAAAAGAAACAATTTGTATATGTCATGTTTGGCTTAGGGAAATTATAATAGGCATTTTCCACTATTTTCTAATATTTTATAGCCATTGTGATAATCAACCAATTAAAAAAAAAATTGGCAGCAGATTTGTCTTGATGAAAAAAAAAAAATCAGTAGTTGCAGCCCTATAGCATACAGATTTAGATCATATTGTTGAGCCCTAAAATACTGAACCCAATGAAATAAAAAAAGATGCTGATTAGGCCCTGATTGTTTGATTTGGTACTAATTAACCTTACATCACCTCTGAGGAAAAGAACAATTTTACATTCAGATCGAATGGTAGTGTATCACTGAAACTGAGCCCTCAGAGTAAATACGAAGTTGTATTTATTGATCTTCAGCATCTGGTTAAACGTTGCAAAAATAAACAGCAAAATATAATTCTACTGGTGAATGCAACTCATGATGTAATTGTACCAAAAAAAGTTTTGACACTAATTTATGTAAATTTTACTTTACTTTACTAAGTTTTTATTAGGTCTGCATAATATAAGACATTACATTACCATCACTCCACACACCCAGTGGGAGCTGCACTGATACTTACACCCTCTCTGTGCATTATTCACATTTTAATCTGTCATCCTCTGTACTGAACTGTTCTGAGTTGCATCAACTGTGCAGTAACCATATTAGTCATAATAAAGTAAACATTGGCAACAGCAGTACCCATGATGCCTGGGTTGTTTACGCATGCTTCTGTGCTCCCATGCTTGTCTGCCTGTTGTTTAGCTCAAAGCTCAGAGCTTTCACAGTCCTGCCTTCAACTAATTATTTCTTTAAAGGGGGGGGTTGGGGGAGGGCGTGCAGACAAACACAACCAGGCTGATTATTCCTTTCTATAAATACTCTCAAAGCAACAATTGTCCATTTCAGCAGGGATTTCATTAGACATCCGCAAAGATTAAACAAGCAGAGTGAAGGGGAAGGAGGGAAGGATGGAACAAGAGTGAAGGGGGGAGAGGATGAGTGTGATAGAGCAAGAGAAAGAGGGAAAAGTGGAAGACTAAGAGAAAGTAAGTGATAATGAGGAAAAAAGAAAGAAAAGGCAGAGATAAAGGGCAGTAGATGAAAAGGGAGAAATACATACTGAGATACAGACAATTATAATGCATTTATTTAAAAAAATAAGAAGATGTGCCTCAAACACAACTGGAGACAGGAGAGCAGCCAGGAAAGGAGACAGCTAAAGTCAGGAAGACGAAACATTTTAACATTAACAGAGAAAGTGACAGGAAGAGGGAATGCAAAGTTTTTTTATTTATCCCAGATATATAAACATGCTTCATAACAACATCAATGATTTACTAGACTTGCCAGCAAGTATAGCAGGGTCAAAGCACTATGACACAAAGACACAAAGAGAGGAAAGAAATAAACCTAATTAGTATTAGAGGCCCTTCAATCCTTTTCTCTTGATTAGCTTTTTTCTATGAAAAACACGGTCCAACAAAACACACAATTTTCTGCTATAGTTTGAAGAGTTTCTTTTTAATAAACCACACTCACATAGTCACTATGATGCAGATTAACTGTGTTTTTGACTGTTAAACTCTCACTAATATATTAGTATACGTTTGGTAACTTAGATCTCATCAGAAATCTGCTGTTATCTTTGCTGCACAATAGGTGCCTTTGATAGCACAAAACAGATGTAGCTTACTGTGCCAGCAGTGCAAACTGAGCTAAAGCTAGTATGAGTAAAATGCTGGGGGGACAAAACAGTTTCCACGTTTGTCATCAAAAAATAAAAGACTTTCAAAAATTGACACCGTTATCCATGGTGATTACATAGGAGAGATGTTCTATTACCATGAACCGATAAGTAGAAGATGAACTGATCTCCAAAAGGCATGAAAATTGAAGGTGAAACATTATTTTCTAGATTTTAAGCAAGATTAGTTTATCGTTTTTGTTTTGTATAATTTAAGAGTGAAAAACGAGCACCGTACAAAAGTATGGGCACCCCAAGGGATCTGAACTCTCAGATAACTTTTACCAATGTCTCAGACTTTAATTGGCTTGTTTGGGCCATGGCTTTTTCTGAGTCATCGTTAGGAAAAACCAGGGGACGAAATGTTCAAAGCTTTAAAAATACCAACAATTAGCAGCTGTCTAGCACTCTGAAAATTAAAATAACTGATGCCCGAAGAAGCAGGAGAAGGCTAGAAGTGGATAGCATTTTCAAATTCTGGAATCAAACCTCCCACCATCTATAAAAAAAGCTGAAGATGAGAAGAGGATGGCTTCTACATCAGGGTAATCATCCTAAACACACCTAAGAATTAACAATGGATGACCTCAAGAGGCACAAGCTGAAGGTTTTGCCATTGCCCTCACATTCCCCCTGAACTAAACATCAGTGAAAATCTGTGGATAGACCTCAAAAAGCAGTGCATGAAAGACGACCGAAGAATAGAACAGAACTTGAAGCCGTTTACATGAAAGAATTGATGAAAATCCCACAAAATCCAGGACTTTTCTCTAGGTGCAAAAAGGGGGTTAATAAGAACTGACCATGTAGGGACCAAACTTCTGCTTTTGGGACCTTTTCCTTTTTTATTATTTTTGAAACTGTAAAAGATGAAAATTAAAAAGTAATCTTGTTTGAAATATTCTAAAAATCTTCTTTAACATTATACCTTTTTGAAATCATATTTCACTTGCTTAACTATTCATGGTAACAGACATTTTGACCAGAGGTAACCAAACTTTTGCATGCAACTATATATACTGTATGTGTGTGGTAAAAGGATGTTTGTTGGTAGAAAACTGAGGGATCAGAGTGGGATAAGGGTGAAATGAGGGTGAGAGGTCGACAAGGACAGTGGGGTCAAATCCTGGCCTCCATGCTGAAGCTTAGACAAAAGGTCCGGCAGAGCAGGAGAGATCACTGAGGACGCCCAGTCACCCTGCAGAACAACATTATCACTCCCTACCAAGAGCACGGTAACAGAGATAGGTTTATACATACTACATGTTTGAGCAAAGCATGCATGCATGCATGCATACACACATATATATAGGCCTATGTGCATACACATGCATACACACCTTTTAGCTCCTTAGACTCCCTGAGGACAAAGCAGTAAACAGAGACTTGTCTCTAGACACTTTCACAATAACCCGTGCATATTACTCTGTTGACATACTCAAACACAAAGTACGACTCCCCGTAGATCAATGCAGATGTCAAGAAGTTCGCTCTGGCCCTAAGGGCTCATGAGCACGGGAAAATCACTCTATAACTACATAGACTCAAAAGAACCACCACCTCTCCACCCATCCCAGTCCTGCTAGATTACTGGGTTGACTGTTGCCTGTGTTTATTTATTAGGCAATATCAATATCAATTCAAATACACTGTCCCCATCCCTTTTCAATGATTGTTCAATGATTGTAGGAACTTCTAAACTCTGGGTTACAGAAGTAAAAACTGTAAAAACTTACAGGGGCTTTAGAAAATATTTAGATCCCCTCACTTTTTGTAGAATTTTGTGTTGTAGATTTCATTTTAAATGGATAAAACTGACATTTTCCCCATCAATCTACACTCCATGACCCTAGACACATCTCAAGGATTATTACTGCAAAGAGGAGACACCTGACCACATTATAGAGTGCCACAAGGCTCTGAATACTTTTGTAAATGAGAGATTTTTACAGAGTTTTAGATTCCTAGGTAATTTGGAAAAGGATCTGAAGACACATTTTCACTTTGTCATGATGAGTTACTGAGTGTAGCGATGGGCAAAAATGGTAATCTTATCCATCACAATCAAATGTATAATGAGAAGGTGTGCAAAAAGTGGCACAATGTGATCAAAACATGAACTAAACAGTTGCCACACTACCAAAATTGAAGGTTTTGGTTTTTAGAATCATAATTCTAGACAATAATGAATCTAACTTATTATCTTATGTTATTAAATGTTTGTTTATATTCAGTGTAACTACACCAACAAACAAGGCTTTGTTATCAATTATTATCAGTGAGTGAAAGCACATAGTGCTGAATTTTCAACTTCACACTTGGATTTAGCTCAATATGTGAAATTCATGAGATAAAAACTTAAAACTGGACCTTTAAACATCTAGAAAAATCTTGCACCCTTATGTCTCAGCATGGACAAATGTGTTTATTTCTATTGCCATTTTGCTCTCTGTTGTCTCTCAGGGCACCATGTGGTGGTTGTTCATTAATTCATCCCCTCCTTCAGTCTCCCTCCTCGCAGCTCCTCTTTTTCCCTCTGGAAAATACCCCCTACTCCCTCCCCAAGTTTCTCTCTTATCTCCCTCCCACTTTTCCACCTCCCTCCATCCCTCAGAAATCCTTTACCTACCTAATCTACAATCATCCACTATTGCTGTCATCCATTAGGTTTTCTGCAGACTGGACTGCAAGTCTCAAGGCAATACAGGGATGTTATGTTTGAGTATGTACATATTTATGTGAGTTGAGCAGGGCAACAAACATCTCCAATATGCAGTTAATGACTTTGTGTGCAGTTTCCGTTCCACAGTCTTCTTCTAATGACATGGGTGCATGTGCCACCCATTGCAGTCAGGATAGACTTGCTTACCAGCTTATTAGGCTCACCTATCTAAAACTGATGCAGTCCAATACAACAGTCCTGCATTAAATTCTACCTTCATGACTGCTATAAATTCTTTGTTGAAACTGTTACAGTGAGGAATATTTTTATAGATTGTAGTTGATAGTGCTATTGATCTGTTTTGCCTCCAACCGAGAGATTTTTCTAATACTTTGTTTGCCACATTTATATAAAATGCGGTTTATCAAATACCTAATTACCTTTAAATAGTAAGCGGACAGCACAGTGTATATTTATCATTAACACTTCTAGCAGTCATTTCAGAGGGTAAGGTTAAATGAGAGTATTTGAACAAAGCTTGTCTTTTTCTGTTCATCTCTCCATCCACCTGGTGAATTCACAAAGAAAATCACTGCCTCCTCTCACCATCATTTACATTTCTTGTCAAACACAAGGGGCTATTGACTCCCTATCTTTTAAAAGTTCTAGCACTGATGTGTGCAACCCTACTGCATGTCTTATAGTAGGACTAGGGACCATTAGTTATTAAATAACAAATAATAATATGAAAATAATTGATATTAGGCACTGAAAATTATGTTAATTTGAAGAACTCAAGGTGTTGATTTAGAAGACAAAAGAGCAAAGAATTGTTTGACTACAGCAGGATATTAAAATATTTCTATCCAACATTATAACTCAAAACCTCCCGTCTTTTGCCTACTTCTCTTATATTTTCCCTCTCACTAGCGCCTGCATCCCTCCCCCTCAAGCCCTCCGTCCATCCCTCCGAGTCTACCCAGACAGTTCTCACATCTTGCCTGTGGCCCTCAATGGCACAGGGGTCACAGTTCAGACACGAGGTTCTCAGTGATTGGCCGCAGTGTTGGACACAGCACAAACTCAGAGTTCATTAGGGATAGATGAGGGAGAGGGGTCCATGCTTGTGTGTGTTGTGTGTGTGTGTGTGTGTAATCATGTTTGTGAAGCAGGGGGGTTCAGACAGGCAGATCACCGGTCTCACACAAACATACCCACACACCCCTTGAACAAAAACAATACTGTCTCGCAATTATGCTGGCACTTCCAGGCCTAATCTAAAATATTACACAATCCTTTTTTTGCCGCAAAGGTGGGAAATATTTAGAATACTACAACAGGAAAGACTAACAAGTGACAAGGCCGTTAAGGTATCTACAGAGCTCAATCATAGCATTGAAAACACTAAGAAAAATTATATTTAGAATAATGAGCATCAGCTGATAGCGTATGTGCGTGTGTGTGCTTATGTGACAGAGAGAGTGCTGGGGGTCTGCTCCCTAGACAGATTAAGGGGTCCAGCCAGTCTTCATATTTTGTCTAGTAGTGTCGTCTGCCGGGGCTCATCCGATTACTAAGCCACCCTTAACACTCTCTCAAAACACACACACACACACACGCACACACACGCACACACACGCACACACACACAGACAAGCATTTTAAAAACAAAAGCATATACATTCATGAACACAAGTAAAGACTATGCAAATGTGAGGAGACAATTATATTCCCACCACCCACATACACATAAACACAAATCAGCGTGATGCGCCGTCTTCCATCTCAGTTTCTGAACGCCACAGACACAAAGACACTCTAATCCTTACATAATCCCCTTCTGGTACCAAACACCAAACTCTGGTCATATCAACTCTCTCTCCCACACAAAAAAGCCCCAGTGTTTCAAAACTACTTTTAGATTTTACTTTCTTATTGGAAATAACTCATTCACATTCTAAATTGTTTGCATAAACTTGAAGCTAACCACTGTAACTTAAACTGAACAGCAGTCTGTGCGGCCTCAAGAGGTAAAGTGCAACATAGTGGTAAATATTAAAATATAGTGTTACCGTAGCAAAAAATAGAGATGAGTGAAAAAGTTCGCTGTCTGGCTCAGTAACCCATCAAAATCTTAAGTTTGCAAACATTAGTAAATATTAGCCACTATAAGCTACTGGGCATACAAGAATAATAAAGGCTATAGCAGCTTAAACCACCACGTGTATTGAAATCAACAAGGCTGAGTTTTATTGCTTATGAATTCATCTGTCCTTTTGCAAGGGAAGAAAAAAATGTTTTTCATTCTTTCAAAAGTTACACAGTCTCACTTCAGTAAAAAACTAACATTGTATTCTCATTAAACTGCCTTAGGTTTATACTTGTGTAACTGTGACATTGAAAAAATTGTTTTATCTAAGCAGGGAGGGCCTGTATTTGCAAATGTGCATACGGGACCTTCTAAGACAAGTGATAAACTGCTTTGCAATGATTACCCCCAGTCCTCTTCAATATGCTCATTCATGAGTTCAGTCAGTTCTCACGGACATATCAACAGAGACATCTAGTGGTGATCTCTGGCTCCTACGTGAATGCAGGAAAGAAACTGAAGAAAAGTTAACAGTTCACTGTTTCATGGAAGTTTTTTTTTCTCTGTCTAGTTTGTGAATATGAAAAGCATAAAAACTGATAAGCTGATAAACTAATTTCTACGTAGATGGGCCAGGAGTGCTCCTGATTCTGTTTTTACTGAGCTTTTTCTTTCTCCCCTCTCTCCTCCCTTACTGAGGTCCTGCAACAATCATCTGAACTTAACATCAGAAGTCCCGCCCAGTTAGTCGATTAATCAATTAGTCAGTCGAAAGAAAATTACTCTGCAACTATTTTGATAATTGATTAATCATTTTGGTCATTTGTCAAACAAAAAAATCCAACCATTCTTTGGTTTTAACCTCTCCAATGTGAGGATTTGCTGCTTTTCTCTGTTTCATATCATTGTCAACATAAATAATCAGCTTTTTGACAGTTGGTCAGGGAAAACAAGATATTTGACATTTGTTTCGTGATATTTAAATAGGTCAGACAATAAATTGAGAAAATAACAAATTAATTGGTAATAAAAAGATCATTAGTAGCAGCCCAGCAGTAAAAAGTTCAGTTTCACTAGGAAAGGTTTAGACAAACTCTTAGTATTAATATTAGGCCTAATTAGTAAAGATATATATATATAAAAAAAACCCTTATTGTAGTTTCCAGCAATTATTTCATTTAATAAGTAATTTAATATGTAATAAGTAAGTTTAATAAGTTAATTCTGGTGTTTTAATCAGACTCACCCAGTTTGTATGTCAAGACATAAAGGACTGTCCAAGGTGTGCCAGGCACTGCCAGCAACTTCCTCCACACCCTCCAGGGCCTCATAGCGTCTGCTCCCTGCCCTCCCCTCCTGCTGCCATCTGCCTGTTGGCCCCTAACAGTCTCATCATCCAGCACCGGGCCCCCCCACACAAACAGGGCAACACCTGCATACACAAAGGTCAGCAGTATGAACATCCAGCTCCATCCAGCCACGTCAATCACGGCCAGCAGCCCGCCTCCGGCAAACACCGACCCAGCTTTATAGCCCACGACTTGGGCTGTGTTGCCCAGCCCAAGCTCCCCACGACCTTTCAATAACCCCACTGCTGCCCCATCTACAGCGATATCCTGGACAGAGGCCAAGGTGTTCATGGCCAACAGGGTTCCTGCCACTCCCCAGATGTGCGCTTCCGGGGCCAAGGCCGCACTGGAGAGGCATGTCAGAGCCAGCCCGGACACCGTCCCCACCAGCCAGCGACGCTTGGTGCTGACCCGGTCCACCAAAGGGGCCCAGAGCACCTTGAGGACCCAGGGGAAGTAGAGGATCTTGGTGAAGCCGATGCGAGTGAGGGAGTGACCAGCTCCGCGCAGGTAGACAGGAAGCAGTGAAGACTGGAGACCATAGGGGATGCCCTGGACGAAGTACAGCAGGCCCAAAAAGACCAGTTTGTCATTCATGATCCACCTCCGAAGTTGGCCCCGTCACTGAGCAGACACCGCAGTGGTCCATTGGTCATGTCACGGTCATCGTTCTGATTAAAGCGGGTTCTGTACACGGACTGGCTGACCCAGAGGAAAAGGTTGACCTGGAATGGAAAGACAAGCGTGAGCTTCAGGGTTACTGGTGTTGAACTTACAACAATGTTGAAGATACGGGGTCGCAGCTCCCGGAGGCTTTTAATGCTTCTCTACCAGGTAAGTGACCAGAAACGTTAACCTGGCTAACCTCACCCCCCAACACACTCACACACACACACACACACACACCAAGTTAAACGCCTTATGCACATAAAAACGTGCAACACAATGGTCACAACACCCGATCTCATCATTTAATTGGTGCCAAAATACAAATGGGACTTCGCATCGCGGACGTTTTGATGTCAGGCACAACAGTTAAGTTTGTTTCCAAACTGACAGATTAGCTACCGTTAGCTAGCTAGCTTGCTGTCGTGCTAACCGTACTAAACGAGCAGCTTTAAAACGCATTTGTGCCGCATGTCAGAGTCGTTTTTCGGGTTGTTACAATGAGAAAAACAGTTCCGTATCTGTTATGAGAGAAACCTTAACACGTACTGAGAGGGACAGTTGGTTAGCCCGGCGATAGCTAACCGGAGACGCTGCTCCGCTTGTTTACGTGTAGTTGTGGTCTGAATGAGCTATCGGGTTGCCAGGTTCTGAAGCAGCATTCCCTCTTCTGCGGATGGGGAAACGAGTAGACAGCGAGGGCATCGGTTCTCCGCTTATTGTAAAAGATCTAGTGCAAAATGCTTCATTTATTGTACTTTTACTTTTACAATTTATTTAATATGACACAGACATATTTTATCACCCAACTTGGCAACCCTGGCCCCTTACTCTTTATGCATTCATTGTGGCTGGTGTTTTATGTACAGTATGTCATTGTGCTCATTTATAACGTCTGGGATGTATGGGAAAAAAGTGTATTTCACCAGAAATGAGCCTGTGTGTGCTTCATGAAGTCTTGCATAAAAATGAGAAAATACTCAAGTTTATAGACCTTTACTAGACATTTTTCATTTGCCTGATATGTCCTGTATGTGCACATTGCAACTTAATGTCGGGGTAAAAGAACAGAGACGGCACAAATAGCTCTTCATGAAAAAAAAAAGGTTTTATTTGCAGAATATTCAAGCTCCTTCAGGGTGACTTCTGCTACTGAATAAGGAAGTGCAGTCTACATGTTGAGCGGTACAGTGTACATCTTTTTGCAGTAGCAAGGTGATTACTGACTTAAGCTTCCTTTCAAGCACCACCTATCTGAGTCTAAAAAGTTTAAGGCTAAATCTGTCATAGATCACATATCTATTTGGAAGAGTGATGGAAGAAAATTAATAACTTGGAGAAAAAATATCTGCTGAAGCAGTGCGAATTCCATGTTAAACTTTGCTCATTGCTGTTAATATCATCTAAATGACAGACACAAAGAGAAAAGACAGTCTTTTCAGGTCTCTACCAAAGCCTGGGGTACAATATGTTTCAAGAGATTAAGGATCCTTTTCAACACCTCTACATGGTGGTGGATCTTTGGTTGTATGACCTTTGACACCATTGATTGGCTTAGTTAGTTAGTTAGTTTTCACCCCCACAGAGAGCAAGCAGAATCTTCTCATAGTCTCCTTTTGTGTCATCCTGAAAGACAAAAAAGGACAGTCAGTAAATCCTTTGATTTTTTTTTTTCCCTTTGTCACGTTTTGTGAATTGTCTTATATTTACCAAAAAAAACCCCAAAAACAAAAAATCCACAACAACTTTGACATCAAGGATCTGTTTATTGTCAATATGTGTGGCAAGGTGTTTGCTCACCAGAATATCCTGGTAGAGCGTTTTGCCGTAGTTTTTCTTGTACTCATCCTTGATCCGTTTCATGTCAATTTCAGAGCGGCTCACCATGATGCGAGTCAGGATATTTTTGCGGGTACCTTTTCCCTGATGGGCGAAAGAGTTTCAGTCAGGAAAGGCCTTTGGCAACGGGCACAGCTTACTGCATGCATTTTTAAATTTTTTTTATTTTGTGAGTCGTGGCCTATACATACTGTACCTTCATGGCCAAGTAGAGCTTCTCAGCAAAGAACGCAGGCCTGCTACCAGCACACTTCACTATGGTCATTAAAAAAAAATGGTTAAAGTTTAAATCAAGTTTGTGCATAAATCATGGGATGGATGCTTAGGTATTAAAGTGAGAATATAGGTTTGTTCCCTTACCTACTGCCGTGAGACAGTTTTCAATATCTCCTTTCATCTCCAGGTCGATAGCTTTGGCAACATCAACTTTGCTGTACTTTGAGTACCTGTCAAATACTGAACGGGAGGACGTAGAGGAAGAATGTTAGATCTGACAGGAACAAACAGGAACAAGTCAGATGCTACCAAGTGATGCAGTCAGCCAGCTAACCTTGGCGGAGATGAGGGGCACTCCTGGTGGTGAGGATTTCAATGAAGACCGAGCAGTCTTTGCCCTTCCTCCCCTCACCAGCCTCATATAGAGCCCTGGCATCACTGTCAACCAGTTGCTCAGAAACTCCTTCGGTCCTACTGGCCTGTGATAAACAGAGAAAGAGCAACTCCCCAATAAACAGGGTCCAGTATCTCTTTAAGGCATAGAGGGATAATAAGGAAGGGTTTGGGATGACCCAGGCATTATACTTGCTGTACTTCACTTTGCAATGTGACACTGGAGCTTATTTTTCAAGACAAAAGATTTTTGAAAATCTAAATTTACTCCTTTGCGACCCTGACTGATTATGAAGAAAACTGTCATAGGCAGCGTCTTGCTGTGATTAGAGTGGGATAATGATAGATAAATGCGAGAGATCTATGATGTGCAAGTTAATCAGGATTCTGGTCTCTCTGTTTGGCTTTGTAAATAAATCATATAGGACCTGTGTTATCAATTCACAGAGCACTCTTCATTCATATTTAAATGTGGTGCCTATACCAAATAGTATATTCTGGATGCTGCAAAGCTTAACAATTCAATCACATTTTTCTAATTATTTTGTGTATGAGAACTGAAGGAGCGGTACAGGCAAGAAATATATAATATGGACTAATAAATAATTGCCAATCCTACAGACAGTATCGAAAGTTGACCAGTTTTTAAAAGCCAATTAAACACAAAGAAAATAAGTATAATGTGAGATCAATTTAACTTCCAGGTGAAATTAAAGAGATATTCATTAGCTCACTCCTCAGTTCACATTTAACAAGCTCATATTTCTCCTTATTTCATCAAAATGTGGATTTGATTTTATTTAAAATGTAATTTATGTCTAGTATATGCATTTAAGTAAGATGCCCAAATATAAAGCCACAGTAGGCCCAGTTGTGATAGCAAATATGTGTGTATTGAGGGAGGGATGTGTTTTGTTTTGTTTTTTAAACCCCTGTCACTCCAGGGAGTGTTATGTTGCCTCAGAACTTAGTCATGTCCTGGTGCCATGACTGAATAACTGTCTTGAAAATCCTGTTACAAGCACAGAGGGAAACACACAGTAATGAGACAGAAGGCAAATTTGGAAACACACACATACCTTGCAGAGTGCAAGCAAGGCAGCCCTGAAATCTCCACTAGTGTCAGACCTGATGTCGTCCTCCAGGTCTTTCTTGTAATCTTAGCCAAGAAGCCACAATGGGAAGATACAAAATGAAGGTTCAAAATGAGCACACTGTTTCACCATGTCCATTTCTTATGTGTTAACCTTCTTTCATATTCCTGAGGCTATAATTTTCCATTGTCACACGTCCTGTCACTTCTATTTCTAAACACTGGCTTGATATAACTGAAAGGTGTTGCCTAAAATTTGTTGGCACTCACCCTCCTTGTAGGCTTTCTTTATATCCAGGATTTGCCTGTTGGTGCGGGACGCCAAAATTTCTGTCAGGGTGTCCTCGTCTGTGCCCAGACCCTGAGACAGGGATGCACAGATACAGAGAAAAAACGCTTTGTTCCTGACTGTTTAGAAAACAATACAAGAATCATGTGGAAGTGGTTGGATATCATTATGCACACAAAATAAGGGATGGTGGTGAGACTGAAACATACATCATAGATGTGTTCCTTTGTCCTTGGTTTCTAAAGGTTTGAGTAGTTTTCATATTTATACCAATGTTCATTTTAAGCGAGACTGTTTGTATGTGTGTGTCTGTGCACCTTCATAGCCAGTTTCAGCTGCTGGGCATCATACTGGGCAGGTGTTTTCAGCAGAGCCAACACTACATCCTCCAGATCTCCCTTCAGAGCACTCTTCAAGGCTGATTCCAGGGGCTATGAGAGAACAACCGATTTTGTAAATGTGGTGTTTGACTGCGTGTGATCATGTCCATTACTGCTTTTGATCAATATCTAAAATGGGCACAACATTCTTGCTATTAACATCTTTGTGTGAGTTTCATTACCTTGCCACTGGCCTGCTGGTAAGCCTCTTTGATCTGCTGTCTCTGACTGTTGCTCCTTTTCACCAGAATTTCAATAATGGTGTTCTCATCCACACCTGCAGAAATGACAGGATATTGGATAGAATCATGATCATTCTGCATTTTTTTTGACTGAGACAAATTGTTCAATTCAGCTTAGATTTTAACCCTCATATTATCTGTTCTCCAGTGTAAGGGCCCACATTAAGATGTGAGATAACTTTCTACAACAGAGGATGTTGCAGTTTGTAGTAATGATGCATGCTGGCCAGCAGAGGGTCTTATCACAAAAGCTTGCGAACCCTCATACTTGTATAGAGAGATTGCAAAGCCAAAACATGTTCTTACATGCTCCAAATTCTCCCTGTGTGCATTTTACCTTTCGCCTTGATGGCCTTTTCCAAGACTCCTACATCTCCGCTGGGGCTGAAACTGGGTGCTGGGGTCACTGTCCCCTCATTCTTTAGGACCTGAGTGACAACACAGATATTTGTGTGTTCAGTAAATACTTGACTCCTACTTAGTGGTGTGCCAGAGCAGGGTTGCAAAGTAGTATATTTCAGATGCCTTGAGAGCTTAAGTGTTCACTTTAGACACACAAAAGACATAAAGAAACATGTGATAGATTTTATTCTGCCTCTGGGCACTGCCCTGTCTGTCTCTGCCCCTAAACCAAAGACCATGACAGTGCCTTTCAAAAGCCTTGGGACACTACAGTTGGACTGACCTGAACGATAAAAGAGCAGAGGCACGTCATTGGATGTCATTATGCAACTTTCTCTACGTCCACTTTAAGAAACCACGGAAAGCAGAAGTAGCGTTTTTTTCTGTTTACAGAGTGTATAAAGGGAGGGGTTCAAATTCCTGCTTCTATGAGTCACAAACTCACTAGACTTTGTATGGTCATCTTTCTCACTGGTTACAATCTTTATCACTCGGACTCCCTTTCACATCAATCTCCGTCCTTGCCTTATCTTTCTGCTCTACTCCACTCCTTTTTCCTTCCTTCACCAGTTCACATCCCGCTCATTCATTCTTACCCCGCTCTATCCTCTACTCTTCTCTGCTTCACTCTTTCTAAACTCTGCCTGATCATTTTTTTCCACCCGAGCATACCACAGGATGAGAAAAAAAAAGAAAAAAACAGTGTGGTTGGCCTTAGCAACTGGAGCAGACCCAAAAAGTTACGTACTGAGTCATCAGGCATGCCCAGATAGACCGTCTGTTGTAAGAAGGCTTGGATGAAAGACATGGTGGGACTGCTGGAGTCTGTCTGTAGGGGAGAGAGAGGGCAACATAAGAGAAGAGAAAATGAGACAAGATGTCAGCACTGATATGATACAAATATGAGTGCCTAATGAAGCATGTAATGTTTTGTTTAGAAAATAGTCAGCAAGTCTGTTGTGAGAGAGAGTGGAGGAGCTAAAGCTAAGGTCAAGGAATAGATGATCACTCTTTTATTGGGAGGAAAGCTCTCATCTATTAAACAAGTTAGCATAGAGAAGAAAGAAAGGACGTTTGTTTTTCCTACACCTACTCCTAGAGAGCTAAGACTGCATGTTTACAGTAGATTTGTATTCGGTGGTTTTCCATAATGGCAAGCATATGGAGACTTCCTGGCCACACCCACGTTCAACTCTGAGACGCATTTGCGGTTTACTTTAGGCGCAACTATAGATGCAGTCTCCTCTAATGTTATAATATTGATATTGAGTGTATAAAATGAATTAAACCAACCAAACCCTTCACTTTTGCCAGATGTGTAAATCCCCCAAAAATTCCCTAACCACACCCTCATAGGTTGTATCAATACCTTAAGTTAGAGGAAACTTAAAACCATCACATCTGGCACCAGACTCCGCCAAACTCTCCAAAATAAAAGTCAGAGAACTGATACGAGATTTAAATGACTTACCGCGTGGCCTCGGAGGAAAGAAGTTTGTCTGACTGAATTTCCAGGGGCCTTGTAGCGACGGAGAGAGCGTATTTATACCCACAATAAACCCCACCTAGTAACCAACGGACACTCCCCTCCACAGCTGCCATTGGACTGAACCGCTGCCAGCCACAGCAGCGCGCAGCGCGGAGCTCGCTCCGCAACACGGCGCCGTGCGTGACACCTCGCAAAGTTCGCCCAGCGGGTTCACAGCAGCCACGCTGCCCAGTGGAAACACACGCTGACCCAGTGCCAGGGTGAAAGCTTTCATAAAAATCGGGATCATGAGTAAAGTCACTAATGTAGTCACCTAAAGTACACCTGAGACCTGGGGACCGGTGCTTTATGATGACTCACCTTATTGTGCTTACATACGTTTGTAATTCCAGTGGGGTTTTACTTTAGTGTTCCTTATACATGTATTTTCTAATGTTTCACATTCTGTCGTTGTAATGTATTCCATGTTTTGTTTTATGCTTCTTAAGCTTCATATTTTGAGGATGAACTGTGTTTTTGTTGTTTCCTCAACATTTAGACATTTTGATATGACATTTAAAGTTTAGATAGTAAAATTACAATGTGTCACTTAATTATTATAGGCTTTGCTGCGAGTGATTATTTATAATATTGCTAACTAATCACTTTTAGCACAATAATTGAAATATTGCTCCATCAGTGGTATCTGTGGCCTCTGTGCTTCTATATATGTGTTTGTTGGAAGCCCTTTGCCAGTAAGTGTAACTGTCCTATAAACAGACACCCAGTTTTTTCCCTCTAATCCATACAGGTATTGTATTGACTGCTGGGATCCAGTGTGCCCACAGCATCAAAAAACAGTTTAATGTTACCGCTGTTTTGTTTGCTAGAAGACAGAATGACCCGTTTCTCTCTTTTGCTGTTGCTTCTCCTTGCATAAGAAATATAATCAGGAGGTTATTTTAAACACAGCCTCATTAATTGAAATTCACAACTCACTGTGTATCTATCTAGGGAACCTCTGCCACGGCCAGGATAGTGACACATTCAGCCATTGATGACATTACTTTAACACATTCATCACACTGTAAGTAGATGTCTAAACAATCAAGACTTCACAGGACCTTTGTGAAGTCATTAAAAACTTCTATCACCTGTCTGTCTGCGTTTAAAGACAATTTTTTTCCTGTTGTCTCTAGTGCTCATGAGTTTAATGATTCTATTTTTTTAATAGTTGAAGTTTGCTATTTAACAAAGTGTCACTACACAGCCACAGTGGAAAATCGTCAGGGCAGAGTTTGGATTGTAAAAAAGGAAGGTGGGGGCCAAGCTGCATTTTCATTAAAGTGGCATCACGGGTGGATTTATCGTCAAGCGAGGTGATGCTCAAGCTGAGGACCAAATGTTCCGCATGCATATCTTGATCTAAAAAGAAAGGACATCCTCATAGAAGGGCTTTGCCAAGGTCAACAGGGAAAGAGAGTGCAATACCTTTATGATCATGGAATTTTTCCACGCTTATTTCTTTGGAAGTTACAGAATATGGACACAGCACTGCAGCAAATATATCCTTTCTATAAATCAGATGTTCCCTTCATCACAGAAAACCTGCATAAAGATAATACTCTTTAGTGTAGTTCCCCTGGATGTAGGTGACCGTTTCTCATGCTCCTTCCCTTGACCCGAAATAGCTGTGGAAAACGTGTGGTCCCCAGGTAGACAAACAGAAACAGGAAAGACTGAGTGAAATGCATATGTGTAGTAGGAACTATATGTGTGTGTCTGTCTGTATGAGACAGCATCTAGTTACAATCTCTATCTTACACACGAGAAACCTGAGGACTGTTTGGGGCATCTTTTTACCAGCAGGCTCTGTGGGGTTTAAGCCAGTACCTGGTGAAACTCCATCTCTTTAGGTTTAATATTTAAAGACTGTTGAGAGTTTGGTTCCCCTTAGAGATCAGGATCGACGCGTCCTCGCGCTACTGGTCAGCATAGCAGCACCGAACTGAACTGAATCACAACGAAGGCATCTGAGCTGCTCTGAGATCAGGTAGTCCTTTTATAATCAACCTTTTTATTAATCCTTTTTTTTTAGGTTTGTCATGTTTTGCATTTTCTTGAAAGTGAAGGTTTTTTTCTTATGAATTCTTATGCACATTGTGGATTTTATACATCAGTTTGGGGCAGTGTAGCTCATTCTCAGCAAATTCAGATCTCTTGTAGAAAAAAACTGTCATTGTGCCAGTTTCTGCCAAGTGAGATGTAAGATTTGTTCTTGTAAACCACTATGAAATCAGGGATGCTGAAAAAAACAGCAAATTAAACTTTGGGATTTTCATTTTCCTGTAGTGAAGCTCACAGCTTGTAGTAGTTTATAGAAGCTGACATAAGTATTACACTCCCTGAGTGGATCTGCTGTGTGAGCTTTTGGACATCTGCAAATAGTTTTTGGGTTGAAGAAGAGTTCATGATGTAGATTAAAGTATTTTGAAATTTTTGAAATTCATATAGATTACAAATGTTCTCCTATCTTTGATCTCTGTGGCATTAAAAGAATACTATCTATCTTTTCTCTGCAGATTTTGGACAAAAACAAAACTACTGACAGCAAAAACACACTTGTATACACAATGTATGTGAATTCTTCTGGAGCTGAGAATGGATCCTATTCACTGACCTTCCTTGGAAAGAAAGTAGGAAGACATCAGTCTGTGGCTCCTGCTGGTAAGCAACGTGAGTGTCAAACAACTACCAGTACCCTCACATTGGCAACAGACTGTATTTATCTTTAGTGTGGTAGTGACATCCTTGTGTTCATTTCAGATATCAGATTACATCTTGTAGAAGAAGATGCTCTGAGTGATAAATGTGTTATAGGTAGACATGTGAAGTTAGGCTTAAATATTTCAGCCGAGTGGCTGCCTCCGTTGTGAAGCAGTGGAGCAATCGATGTATCACAACAAACAGACTGACAGAGTCTGGTGTGGGATCTGGTTGTGATGGCCAGCAAATATATGCATACTTGTAACAAATGAGAGTAGAATTAGTTTGTGGTCTCTCCAGCTGTAGCAGAAATAGATGCAGATTTGTTCTGTGTATTCACATAGCCTGCACGCAGAGATCTTTGGGTTCTTATCATGCCCGCATGATGTAACTGCAAGCTCCATCATTTTCCTTCCAGATGTTTTTGATACCTGAAAGCTGTCTCTACTCCTGCCTCCTCAACTCCATCTACATCCATCCACATATTTTGTTCTCCATGCATCAATAGTTTGCTTTTTTTAAATGGAATCCATGAGGAAAGATTGTTCCTTACTTCTTTGTCTGCCTGGGCATTACAATTTTCTTTTTATGTCATGTACATCATCTGAAAGTTATTTTTTCTTCTCAGGGGCCTGGGAGATAACTAACAGGTCTACCTGCACGGAGGACCCTCTGGTTACTTCGCGGCCTGGGCAGGTCTCACTAGCAGCACAGGTAATGGAGGATTTACCAGGCAGTGTACCAGAGATGAAGGATGACGGGCCATGTCAGATAATTCACATCACACAGGTTGACCAGTGTGAGGACAACACAGCAGGTCAGACCAGTATACTCCCTTTTACACATACATTCATGCAATCACTGAGGCATAAACTGTAGCTTATATAATTTCATTCATATGGTATATTACCCAGCAATTACAACCTTTTATCTGGTTACTTTTAATCCCTTCCTAAACTCACAACAAAACACGCTTACACTGTTATAAGTTTCAATTCAGCTCTATTTTTAGGCTTTCAGTTTACCCTCTCGCTGCTTTTTAAGCTCATGCAGCAGATAACCTGAGTGTTTTTATCCAAACTACGTTTCGCTGTAATTCCTGACATAATTTCTGTTTTTCTACTAAAAGGTGTTTCTGGGAGGAAAGTAACAGCATGACGGCACACCCACATTCCTTTGTGAGGAAACAAAGAGGGGAGAGGGTGGGATTGGGAATATATGTGACTTTGTGTAACTGTGTGAGTTATTCGGACGCAATGTGATAGTATTTTTAACAAACTTGGCCACAGTGATGGATAAACTTGAAGATGAAACTAAACAGGGATTAACTATTTCTACCAATTCATATTACCACATAAATATTTAAATACTGACATTATCTTCATTTTGAGTGTATTATCGGAAATAAATGTGTAAATAGCCATTAAACTGCCTGCTAATCATGCATCATAATGGTAAGGATGTAAAACTTGTGTTAAATCCAATAAATAAAACTTTTACTGAGGTTTGTGCTTCATTTCTCACCATGCCTGCATCCATGTTAGACATCTTTGAAATGCAATAAAATGACAACACATTGTAAACAAACACATTTTACAACATCAGTTTTTCATATGAAAAACTGTGAAGGTGAAAAGCTGAATGACGTTATTTTGACTACATCCAGCTGTAAGATTTCTTTTATTGTTTTAGAGAATAACTAGCAAAATCTGCCCTGACACAGTCACTCAATCCACCACACTAAGACACACACACCCATAGACTATGGAGTGATTTATGTACTCCAGCGGCCAATTGAACTGCTCATGAATTTGACATGAATCTTTTCTTATCTCCATTTTAATTATGTTTTGTGGATTGCTCAAATACCTTTGTGTTTCTCGGGGTATTTTTCCTTTGTTGCAAAACTTGCTGTTACTCTTCTTCCTTCTTTTGCATTTACTCCACTCCCCAAACTGGTTCACACTGTCCACCAACATTTGCTTCACAAAACTCTGAGGATGAAGAGGTTGACTGCGCTCATATATCGAAGGAAACTCCCTGAGCAAGAGGTCAACCAAGGTACTGTAAAATGAAGAAATACAGTATGTGAAGAAAAAGAAGGGGTTATAGTGTGTGGATGTCTGTGTGGCAGTGTTGGAAGAAGAGTTCAGATTCTTTAAGTAAGTCTGTAAGTAGTACTAAAGTAAAAGTACCTATACAAGAATTTTAAAATACTCAATTACAAGTAAAGGTCCCAGATACAAAAATTGATCAAATTGAAATGGGTCAATTTTTGTGCTGAACAAGTAAAAGCACTTGTTTGCCAGATAGGGTCCCCTGTGACTGATATTTTAAATTACATAACAATATAGGATCTTTAACACTGATGCATCACTATGTCCGCTGCATTTTACTGTTGTAGTTGGTGGAGGTGGAGTTAGTTTTATCTATTATCAAAAGGTCAAAAGATAAATCTGAAGGGTTGTAAGATTATTGACAATGTAAGAATGAAAAAAAACAAACAAACACACAAAGGATCATTTTAGCCCACTGGGGCCTCCAACAGTAAAAAACAAACATGTAGTGCAGAAGATGTATAAGGTAGTTGAAATATTCAATGTTCATGTAAAGTATAAGTGAGAAAGTATAAGTTTACTTGAGCAAATGCACTTATTTACTTTCCACCTCTGCTGTGCAGAGGAAGAGGTGATGATGGAGTGTGGAGATGAAAAAGATACTGTAGGTATATAGAAGCTTTGGCAGTTGAAATAACAGAAATAGAGCTTTCTACTGACTATCACTTTCATGGTTTTGAATTGAATGGTGATTTATGGGACTTTATTTCTGCAGGTCATCAGAATCTCAGCTGTCAGATAGCAGTGACAGACAGAAGATGACAGATCACAAGACATCAAGATCTGTCAGACGAACTCTGCATCTCTCAGGTAAAGTAATGAGCGTCATCGGCCGGAGAGCAGCACACAACAATGCAAAAAAAGTCACAAAAAAGTTCATGCAGCAGAGTATTTATTTTCAGAATGGAATCAGTTACATACCATTAGACATGAAAACTGAAAATAACATAAAACAGAAATCATCCAGAGTTGCAGATCACCATGGTGAGAGCAGATAAAATAACCTTAACTTGATCTCATGAAACAGTGAATATTAGTCAAACGTGTGACTTGTGGCCCTGTTCAGTTTTTAAGTGAGACGGTATGCAGACACACAAAGACGACACTGTCAGCCACTGTGTTGTGTTCTCGTTCACACTCACGTGGCTGCCCTGATGCTGCTGCCGTGGCCCTGGAAGGCATTTGATGCTATTTTGTGTATGTGAGGTCTATGTGTTGGCATACACTCCAAAACAGATGGCCAAGAACATGAAGGCAATGAAGACAGGACACATGGAAATGGCACAAGCATTGGAAGAGAAATTCTGGATAACGGCACAAAAGAACAGGTGTGGAAGTGTGTGTGAGTGTGTGTATGCAGTAAAACATAACTGTAACGAAAATGATGGTGTATTATCAGGAACAGACCATGCGGAAGATCAGATCTCATTACCAGAACAAGTTAAACAGTGCAATTCCTGGACCTTTACCAGGAGAGGGTGGAGAGGGAGAATGCTGATTGGGAGAGGAGAGTTATGGTCAGTGTCATTCAATATTCAGTCCATCTCTCCTTCAGCATCATCTCTTATTTCTCTTACTTCTCTTTTATTTCAAACCGACCCCCTGTCCTATTTTTTCCCTTATTATCTAAATATCTGACTTATTACCCTGCAACTCTTGCAGTTCTCCTGTGGTAAACTTTGATCTTTCTAGTCATTGAGTTTAGCAATATCGTCACACTCGCAGACCCCTACATAAAGTTTTGGAGGTAGTTTATCAGTCATGCTTGAGCACATATTGTAGTCGGTATAGGTGACATGTACAGCGGTCATTTATGTATTTCTCTCCTTACCTGGTGGTGCAGAGAGCTGAGAGGAGGAGAAGTAAAGCGGAGACACTGCACTGGCACAGAAAAAAGGTTGGATAGGCATCTAGCAGACTTCACAAAAGTCTCATTTCTTCCTTCTATCCTGGGCACCCTCTTGTGGCCATATTTCAATATATAAAGGTTTTATTTCCTTACGTGATTTTCAGACTAATTTTGCTTCTCTTTCTTTTTGAGCATAATGCTGGAACTGTTCTCCAACAGGCGTCCTGCAAAGCCAAAAAACAAAACAAAAACAAAAAAACAAATTCAGAACAGTCTAACGACCTAAGTCTCTGGGGGACAATATGTAGAAAAAGTCACATTACAAAGACGATTTGATATTAACACATCAAGCTGGTTTGAACTCGGGTATTTAGATGGTAGCCAACACTAGCACATAAGGACAAGCTCACCTCCATGGCCTGATATCCGGTGTTTTTGTGACATGGGTGTACTGACCTTCTGCTGTGCTTCTGTTTGCAGGGTTGCAGTGAGTCAGATCTGCCACTGGAGGGAACTAAAGCTCGTCTGGAGGAGCTGAAGGAGCGTTTGACCAAGAGCAGACACATACTATGGAAGCAATTGGCAGATATAACCAGTATATGGCTTAATGTTGGTTGGAATAGCTACAGCCAGACTCAGTATTAAAAGTGCCAGGTTAATTTGAGCCAAGTTTTTTTATTTTTCATTCCTTTTATTGCTTAAGATATAATAAAAATAAATAAGATTTTTTTTTTCAACGTCTCAGGTCATATGAATATGAGTCAAGTTTGTCTTTACTTCAAGAAACGCTGAGGGAGTACAAGGTCTTCCAAATAGCTTTAGACTGCATCCAAATTGGAGAAAGCCCAGAAACAAATGGCAAATAAATATCTTAAATCCCCTGAATATGTTGCCTCCTACCTCTGATACATTAATGTCAAATGAATGACTATATTTCAATTTATATGAATCCAGCAGTAATGTTAACATGGCATGCACCTTTACATTAGCCTTGCAAAGGCTGGGGGACATCTTTGCATGAGGAATGGTCCAAAGAGCCGAGGGAAAGAAGAGTACCAGCCCACAGCTTCTCTTGCTGCAGGATCAGGTTGGTCCTGTATCACTGAAATCAGTGTCTCAGGTCAGATCAGTCCTCAGGGGTAAAACATTGATAATAATCTCCCAGTATATTAACCAACAAACTTGTCTGCCAGAAGAAGAGCGCTTTCCCTTTGTATTTACACAGGTATGACAATATGTGGTGAACATCAGTGGTGAATCTGATGAATTCTAGTTCGAACTGTGTGATGTAAAGTGTAGCAAATCCACTGACTTTTCTATAGGTCTCCAGATTACAAACGAATTTTATTAAGACTTCTGATTTAATCTGTCCTGTGTTATCATGCTCTTCTCTCTAATAAAGCAAATTAAAGAAGAGAAAAAGAAAATAATTGAGAACTGCACGTCAGAAGGAACATTGAGGAGGAAGTACTACAATATGGTGGAAGATATGAAAAGAACACACTTGCCAGCATTAAATGTTTATGCATGGAATTCATCAGCAAAAAGTGAGGCCTTCACATTTTTAGGTTATAAGGGTTTCACATCTAATTTCTTTTTTTCCTTAAGTAAGACCAAAGTGTTTTGTCGGAATTGAACAGTGAGCAGAACCAAGGATGGGGAGGGTGGAACCATCATTGTGGATAAATAGGTGATTACTCTGTCACTGTGGAAACTCCTCGTGTTTCAAGAGTATTTATCTCTGACAAGCTGCTCAGTGCTGAAGCTTCTCAGGAATACTTGTTTCATGACACCAACACGTGAGGGGATTGTGCTTCCAAATCAGGGAGATGTTCAAATGCTGTCAGATCAGTAGTTCAGGAAATATTGTCCCTGCAGACTGATCCAGTCGGCTATTGATGGTTACAATGTCTGTATGTTTGATACGGCCATACAGGCTCAGGGAAAACCTTCACCATGGTGGAGGACAAGGAACGGAAGAACCCTGAGACCATGACAAGATCTGTTAATGCCATATTTGATATCCTAGAGGAGAACAGCACATTCGACAGACAGTGTATCACCAATTAAAGTGGACCTTACTGGAGGGAAATATCTTAGATTTTACATGAATTTTGAGAGCTTCACATCATTTCTTTCCTCTTGTCTCCCCTCCTTTTCCCCTTCACTGTCCTTGCCCTCCTCTTCCTTACTATGGTCCTTCATCCTTTTGCATCAGGTTTCAGTCTATATGTTGGAGCTGTAAAATGACAGGCTGCAGAACCTCTTTGTCAGCCTGCTTGGTGAGGCCCATGCACAGTCCCAGTCCCATGGCCAGGCCAGGCGGGCGGAGATCAAGAGGGACAGAAAGGGGGTTGTGTTCGCCCAAGGAGCAGAAACAAAGGAGGCTTCCAGTGGCCAGGAGCTCTAAGCTCTGTTCCAGCAGGCCTGCACCAACCAACGCATCTCTGCCACCAGTGAGTTCTCTGTACCGTGCCATGCCACCCAGTTCAAACAGGGCCCTGCTAAATGGTTTGGATTAATCGTGTTAGTTACAGTCAGTGTGAGGGGTAGATCAGCTCGGTACATCATTACTGGACTGGACGGTGAGTGGCGGAGCAGCCAAACGGTGAATCAGCAACATTGTTTGATGGATGCACACAGGTCATTGGAGTCCATACAGGATATGCCTAAAGTTTTAGTTATAGAGACCTGGAGCCATTAAGAACTAAAAATTATTGCTAACAATCACAGAAGCAGTCTTGACAGTTGATACCGACAAAGTTGTAAAAAGCTCACAAACTTAGAAGTACTATGGAAGGAAGGATGGGACAAAAAAGACAAAGAAGGATAGTGTTATCACATATTATTTACGTTTTTATTGTTAATTATGCTGATTTGTAATGATGAACTGATTAATTGATTCGTCATTCATTTGAAATATAACCTGAAACAATTTTGAAAATTGGTTAATTACTTAAGTAATTTGTCAAGAAAAAAAAGGCAATTTGAAAAGTGACTTTTGGCTCTGGAAAAATGTGATCAATATTTTGAACTAACATTTTCTTCTATTTGTCAGACAAAGCCCCGGCAGTTTTTAAGGTTTGTTTAAGAGATAAGATGAACAAGCCAGAGTGTATCAAAATTCTACTTAGGGCCTGGTTGATGTTATCCAAGAGATGAATGTGGAGAGTTCTTGCTCCAATCTCATCATTGGCATCGTGGTGGAGAGCAGGAATCTGGCCGATGGGAGCGTGAGCACTGGTAAGCTGAGCCTCATGGACCTGGCAGGCAGTGAAAGAGCAGCCAAGACTGGCGCCAAGGACCATCAGCTAAAGATTTGCTAATATATTATGGCTAGACTTGCCTATCAAGTGACTGTAAAGTTTTCTTTAAGTTCTCCTCTCCTCCTCAGGGGACTAACTCAATTGACAAGTCTCTGAGTTCCCTGGGTGTCGTGATCTCAGCCTCGTCTGCTGAAATGCCCGTCGTACCAAACAGGAACAGCAGGCTGACACAGGTAAGAATCATAAGAAGCAGTAAACTCTACGGATTCAATCTCAATCAGTTTTTGATTCATTTAAACTATGTTTGCCTTGGAAACAAACCAAAAAAATTCAAGCAATGAACATTAAGTTGCTCATGATTTCATGATTAATGTTTGGTCTTTGCTGTGATGAAGAAATGCAGATAAGCCAAATATGACCTTTGCTTTTCATCCCCCTCAATGATGCAGGACTGTCTGAGGGGCAACACCGAAACACTCACAACTCTCAACATTTCCCCTTCGTAATGCAACCTTGATGAGACTCTCACATCTCTCATATAAGAAACAAAGGGGCAGGCAGAAAAGAGAGAGAGATTCACCATTTCATTTATTTGAATTCCAACAAACTCCTAAATGACACATGATTCTTTACTGACACGTTCCAATTACGCAACAAGAATTGAGGCTATAACGAACAATGCTCAGGTAGATGACGAGGGAAAGAGACTGCCCAGGTGAAAGAGGTCTATGTTGCTATAATCTTTTATAGTTAGTATTTTTACAACATTAATCTATATCTAGAAGAAAACTAAAAGAATCCGACTGCCACCTTGAAACAGTCACTAACCTTCCTTCTGTTTTCTTTTTCCTTTTTTTTCTGATAGGTGATCATGGAGCTGTGGTCAGGACAGACAGTTGAAGAGGAGGATGTTTGAACTGTGCCATATTGCACATTTTACACAATAGTGCAATAAAATGGTGACATTGGATTGTTTGGACCATTCCTTGTATGTTGTTTGCATTGCTTAAACCACAAATGCTTATGAACCAGCATATATTGTACATAATTTAAATATTTGATTCAGTCTCATGGAGGGATGGATGACATCACTATAGGGGCACTGACCATAGCATTCAGGGGATTGCGTGCAGTTTGTTAATGGGTGCTGCCTGCCTGGGTCTATAGAGTGAGGCCCTAGCAATACGGGGCCCCACGTGTAACTGAATAGGCATATAGGTGGTCAGTTGGTCATTCAGTTTACACTTCTATTGTAAGTATCAAAAGGCAGCAGGTTTGCAGCCCATTAGAGGCTGAGAGGTTAAGTTTCCATTCTCCCTATACTGTTGCAGGGTCAGATCTCATGGCTGAGAATGGATGCTCTCAAACATGCAAAGACCTTGTCATGCTGTTCTTTTTATTTTCTGATGGGCAGGGGTGGGTCCCTAAAATTAGAGCTTTATGACAGAAGGTAATGTAAACTGTTTGAGGGGTACTTCTCAAAACATGCCAAAATTTGCAGGACAAATTTATGGATTTTGTCATTTACAGGCATAATATATCAAATGAAGTAGACCTGCAAGGTTTTGGTTTACCTTAATTGTGTATATGCTACTGTTTGATGTCAACATCCATGTGAAGAAGGATATAATTTAATTGAGGAGTCATAGTGAGACTTGTTCTGCCATTTATTGGTTTTGTTTTTGTAACACTCGGGGCTGTCGCTCAGACTGAAACTGTTACAGCCGTGTCAAAGCTTCAAACAGAAATTGTGTGGGACAGGATACGATTTCAGCACTGATGGGGGATAAAAGTTTCTATAAGTAGGCTGTCCTTTGTCTGCATTTGGGCCCAATCTTAATTGCTCAGCATTTTTAATCTATACCGATGGCCCTCGTGTGCTTCTCTTTGTCACGCCACATTACAGCCACGACTCCTAGCTTTGCGTGCTTTGTTTTATTGGGTGCTTTAGATCAGAGGCCACTCAGCACATGTTCACTGTGATTTGTTATTCTTTAATGACGGCCATAGTTTAAATCATACTGTGAGCTCTGTGGACCAGAACAAAGTTAGGGACAAAGACGCAGAATGCTACAGAGAGCACATGGAGAGGGAACAGGGTTGATGAGGGGGCTGAGGTCTCATCCTCTGGGTGTGTTTTGTTCACCAATCAACACAAACCAGTTCGCTGTAAATGGTTTGCATGCCTGACCACCCACAGGCAAAAATGCGAATGATGCCTTAATACAGTTAATGACTGCAGGCTTGCAGTCACTATATGACATGGGAGTTACCATACAGGTACAATAAGTAGATATAATGGCAGAGTTACAATACTTTGGAGATAGAAATATTACTAGTCAAACACAGAGGTTAAGCATTCACTTTTTTTATTTTAATGTTACATGTTTTACTACAGATATCATGGTATCCATCATACAAAGGCATTGTTAGAAGCTGACGATAATTTAGTTAAATCAACACATATTATAGGCTATAAGTGCCATTTGTTCATTCTTTTCCTCATTTCATCTATTTATAAGATGTTATAAAAAAAGGTAACAAAGTGTGCTGACATTATTAATTATAATGATGAGAGCCCAGCGCTCTGAGGCTTAGTGTTCTGAGATAATCTTTTCAAGAGGTAATTCCATATTTCAAACCATAAATAATGAAAAAAGTGAATACCTGAATACCTATGACAGTTATGATAGCAGACAATAAACATCATTTCTTTTCAAGGATTGTGTGTTTAGGTAAGTCTAATTTAACAAAGATCATATTTATTTAATTACTTTAATATCACTTTAAGCAACATGGTGACCACTAAACCAATATTCTCTGCAATGGTGTTAACACAGTAAACACAATAACTGATTTTCCCCACAAAAGACCTGATTTGTCAAATCTCAGGGAAGAGCCCCTACAAACAAGTTTTTAAAGAAAATATTTGATCAGGATAATAGCTTGTGTCTCATAAAGTGTTGAGAAAAATGTTCAGTTACCAGGTTATAAATTCACCATGAATAGGCAAATAATGTTCCTTAGCAGATGAATGAGAAAACAGCTTCCTATTGTCAAACTCTGCACTCGCCTCATTCAACACAGTGCAGGTCAAACATCCAACAAGTACCAACAAGCAACACACACTTCTGACTGTCTTTAACACCATTCC
This sequence comes from Istiophorus platypterus, assembly GCA_016859345.1. Classification (NCBI taxonomy): domain Eukaryota; kingdom Metazoa; phylum Chordata; class Actinopteri; order Istiophoriformes; family Istiophoridae; genus Istiophorus; species Istiophorus platypterus. The sequence goes on from CM029115.1 coordinate 8,961,223, forward strand.
TTGGCATCCTGGAGGTTAGGAAAGACAGTTAGGACCAGATGGTTGCCAGTTTGAATCCTTTGGACAGACTTAACTGCCTATGGTCAAGTATAAGAACTCACTGGTTAACACTAGGAGGCTGTGTCTTTAAAATGCAGTTTAAATTTAGGGCTCTGCTGGAAAAGAACAGGAGCACCCAGTAAATGTCCCCTGGATAGATAAAAGTCTAAAAACAGAGAATACGGTCTTGAAAACAAATTTCAAGCAATCAATTTCAGGATGAAGTTCCCGTGAGTAATTCTGCCCGACCCCGCTTTTGTTAAATTACATACTGCCATGTTTCTTTACTTTTAACTTGTGAAAATAGAACTGCCTGATTTCACACTCCACTGTCCTCTTTACCTCCCTCAAAGATGTCTGGGGCTGTATCTAATCTGATTGTGTGGGAGGTCACAGTACTGATGGGAGAGGGGGAGGAGGAGGTTCAAAATGTATTTTATACTTTTGCATCCTTCCTCAGAGAGCCACTGGGGGAAACTGTGGAGATGGGAGCAGATGAGTTAGCTCAGCACTGTTTGCCTTGAAGCTACAGTAAAAAGAGGAGGAGGAGCTAGCAAAGGGGGATAAAGAAAGGAAGAAGACGAGGACGTCAAGGGGACGACAAGATGAAAGGAAATCTAACAGATGAGGAGGAGGAGGTAGGAGAAAAGTTGAAGCGAGGAGGGGGACAAGAGGACCAACAAGAGTGAGGATGAACCCTGCATGAACAGAGTTTGAGGCCTGAGGCGCTGATCACCAATCTGAAACACCCTCTCTCTCTCCCTCCCTTAGTGTTTAACTGCAACTAATAACTTAAGATAAAGACTTTTAATGAGGGGCTGGTTTAAAGCTAGTTTCATTTTTAATGTGGTGGGACAGGAAGGCGGAGGGACTCTACCCTTTCAAAGTACAGGCACAGAAGCACTTTGAATGACCCTCTCTCAGTAAATATTGGGTTCAATACAAACTTGGAGTTAGTTCATATTCAGAGCTATTTCTAAGTATTTTTCAGTATCTTAGAAACAATTTATACATAAAGTATATTTCCCTTTTGTTGTTCGTGTGCGCTCGCGGTTTTGACCTTGTTTGCCAAAATAAAAACTCCAGTCTATAACCAAGGTTTAATAGGAGGTACTTTATCTCTGTGGTGTTATGAAGGTTAGCCAAATGTGGTGGCTAATAAAAATAGTAATTAGTATTTGTGTTGTGATATTTCAAAACATCCACACAGAGCATCATTTGGGTTTTTGCGGGTCTAAAACCTCGAGGAGATGGTAATCCTGTATGGACGTGGTTTCATAGTCAGACCAAAGTCAGTGCTGAGATCCAGCTCCTGCCCCGGAACATTTTCAATCAGCAGCCCATGGAGAAGTGTGGTGAGAAAGACGAACATCTCCAAGCGTGCAAATCCGTCACCAAGACAGCGTCTCTTCCCCATGCCAAAGATGAGAACCTTCTCCGTCATCTCCTTGTTGAGGAGACCTGATGGACCCAGGAAGCGTTCAGGGCGAAATGTGTCCGGGTCACCCCAAAGATCACTGGGACAGAGTGAGAAACATGAAGACCAATAAAGCTATAAACAGATAAACACAATCTTATCGACTGAAAAGATTATATTGAAAGAGACTGGCAAACATTATTTTACTCTTTACGGATACAATAGCAGAAAGTCTTAATTAAGTAATGACTGCTTATTGCTACTCACATATCATGATTGACTTGATACTGGTTAATGAAGACACATGTGTCTTTGGGGATGAAATAACCATTCAGAGTGATGTTTGTTGTGGTACTTAAAGAGAGGAAATGAGAGGAAAGCATTAACAGCAATACAGGAAACCTCGAACTTAGTGCGCAAAAACCTTTTGTCTTACCAGTGAGGTATAGTGAAAGGGACATAGGAAGCATGACGAAACACTTCGTATATGAACGCCTCTGTGAAAGGCATCTTGGGCTTATCTGAAAACATGGGCAGTCTGGCTGTGCCAATCTGGTCATCTGGAAAAGAAAAAAAAAACAAACACACAAAATCCATTAGAAATGTGTAGAAAACTGGTGAGCTTTATAGTCTTAAAGTCAGAGGTGTCAGAAGCTCTAGACCTAGATATTTTTGTTTAACTGATTAGATATTTATAGGTATTTATAGTTATATTTATAGCTTCTATTTATAGATCCCAGCACTGTACAAATCTTGGATATAGGCGCCCCAAAAACATAATCAGCATCTCAGTTTCTCTGAGCTGGAGAATGTGATGTTTTTTGATGGACCTCGGGCTGACACCCCCACCACCACCACCCCCACCACCCAAACAGAGACCAAAGTTTTTCACAAGGGTTTGGCCAGTAGAGCCGTTGAAGCTGGGGTCTGCAATGATATCAAATCACTCTACAGCTAATTAGTGGGTTTCTAAAATAACTGCATGTTGATTAGTTCTCATTCAGACTGCATTACATAAAGTATGCTCAGCTTTCAAATTAATCAAAAATGCTGCTCTCACTCATTCACTAATAAGGTTTCCAGTAAAGTGGGGAACCTGCTGTAAACAATGGAATAGAAGGTTCTTAGTCAATTAATTGTATTCATTTGAATTTAATTCTATTGATGAGAATGTGAAGAATGTTGTGTTCAATGCCTTGCGTGTTACCGCCTTTGTGTTGGTCTGGAACAACTCTCTAACCTTTTTTCTTTCTCTGGCTGTTTGTGCCTCCCTCTCTCATTCTGAGTCATCCAGGCTTCTCTTAGTGTCTCTCTCTCTCTCTCTCTCTCTTTCTCTCTTCTCTCTCTCTCTCTCTGAAAATGCAACGTGCCTCAGAACAGACAGCACCAGTTCTGTCAGCCCACTTCAAAAGTAGCTGTGACATCAGCAAATTGGACAAATCTTTTGTGAGTTTCTCTTGTGGCTGTCAGATTCTGTCTGTTCGGGAAGGGCACTCGGGTTTGCCATTGTTGAGTCTTTATTATGTCGATTCTCTCCGAAATTTTGAAACTTCTTAACAGACATCAAATATGCCTGGCTGCTCCTGTGATGTTAATAAAAAGAGTTGCATTTCCACCTGATTGTGTCCTTCAAAACATCTTCCAACTTTCACTTTCCTTCGTGTTGTATATTTTATCAGAAAAGAACTAAATTTGGTATTGGTCCCTGTGTCTACTTCATATCTCAAATATTAAGATCTACTGCACGTGAAGCATCACTTTCTTCTCTTAAATTTGTAGTTTTGCTGTTTCAATATTAAATGACAGCCACAATCTTTTCTCATAAGTGATGTGTAATTCATTAACGAACAATCGTCTACTCCTTCCATGAATCACTCATGAGACTGGACTCTGGATAGGCCCTCGCTATTTAGCCTAGTATGGATTCTTTCTCCTCTGATTAAATACATGCAAGCAAAGGGAACCCAGTATATTCTACATAATATTAAAACATAAGATATTACCTATCTCCTGGTGTATTCTCTCCTGGATGTCAGGAAACTTGATGAGGTACAACAGGCTCCACTGTAAACCAGCAATGATGGTGTCAAATCCTGTAGAAAAACACAAATAACCAAATTGCAGTTAAGATTAATCATCTTCATCAATATGATTAATTTAATGTAATGGCCAGCACTATTTGTCACAGGTGATAAATGAGATGTCAGTGATTTCCATTGTGTCTAACCTGCTCCAAAGATGTCAATGACGGTGTGAATGATCTGAGAGTTGGAGAGCAGAGATGTTTCCGTATTTTCTTCCCTGTCCTCACAAAGTGCAATCAGAGCATCTGTGATGTCCCGGATACAGTTCTGCACACACAGAAGCACACACATACATATGATATGACAGGAAATTCAACATTTGACTGTGGTTCTGTCTTTCTTAAGTCATTGTCATTATCATCGCTGAAGCATCAAGCTATCTTCGGTAACGATAAGGCGATTTGTGAATGTGCAGAGTAGAGGTTCAGAATTTAAAAGCAACAATTAGGGAAGAGACAGTAATCAGTTATGGTACGACGCGTGTCTTCCAGTGGGTTGCTAATTCCTAATTAGAGTGTGTGCGAACATTTTTGCCACTCTGCACAAGAACAAAGGTCCCTCCCAGGGGACTTGTTTGTTATTTTTTTGGCTACAGTTGCACAGACAGCTACTACCACATGAGAGCAATGTCAGATTAAATAGTGGACAGCGAATTAGTGGGACAGATCTAAAGAAACCTCACCTGCAGACACGGCATGCACCATATTAAGCTTCCCTGAAAATATTTAATTTGTATGATGTGGTCACTGCGCAATAGATTAAAGGTCAAGATAAGACTCATCAAACCAGGGATCAGTTAGTCAACATAATACACTACTATAATGTTTCACTGCTCATTATGGTGGCTTGGTCTCGGTAGGTACAAGAAATTTTTGTCCCCTTTTTTTGAAATATTTATTTTCTATTGTGGGTCAATAAAACTCTTAAATTTTTGCTTTGCTTGAGTGCTTTAGTTTTCTGTCTAGTGCAAAACAATAGTACAATAATTTAAACCAAAGTTGAATCAAAATGGGACAGAGAGACTTTCAAAATATATAATGTACTTGGTCCTGAAATCTTGAGAGACTGGTTTGTTTCTCAACAAATACAACAAATATGGTAATATGTCATGCAAAACAACAATGGTTGCAATTTTACTTTGACTGTATTAATGTGTAATTATGCATTTCATTTTGCATTTTTCTCCCACTAAGACAATATAAATACCTATCTACCGGTGTATTTGCCAGCCTCCTTACCTTATCAAAGGTGTTGATATGTTCCTCTATGCTCCTCTCCATGAATCCATTCATCCTGTTAATGTGCTGGACCATCTTCCTGAGAGATGGACTTGGAAAGTAGCGAAACACAGGGAAAAAATCGGCCAAGTTCCCTGCTGCAAAGATCCTCAGGACCTCGTTGTTGATGTGGACAATAGTGAGAAACTCCTTGTCATTATAGTCATACCTTTTCCCAAAACAGAGGGCACAGACAACATTTGCCACTGAGGTTACCAGGGGCACCACCGGATCTATACCCGTTATATCTTGGCCCATCTCCCCTTTTGCAGCAACCTGCTCCCGAATCACAGCCACCATCTCGGCAGCCTCAGTACAGACATGCTCCTCCAGCAGGCAGGTGGCACCAGATACCCTGGGCTCAGTTTGGGAGAAAGACCTGAGAGCATTCTTACACAGCTTCTTATGGAGCATCCAGGCCGGTCCGTACTTTTCGCTGAAGGTCATACTGTTCCCGTTGGCTACAGCAGAAAAGGTGAAAAGGTCAGGCCGCCCAGCAAAAGCATCCCCCTGCCGAACCAGCGCCTGTCTGATGGTGTTGTATCCACTCAGGACCACGACAGTCAAAGAGCCCAGACGCATCTGTATGTAAGGAATGGACAAATGATTGACTGAATAAGCAAATAGTTAAGCATTTGCCCATATAAAATATTTCACACATTTTACTGTATATACCTTGAAGACATCCCCATACTGAAGTCTCAGGTGGGTTAGAGAAAGATGAATCTGGTCCCCCATCTGGAGCAGATTACCCACAAGGGGCCATGGTGTAGGGCCAGGAGGAGGGGGATGTTTCGTGTGGTCCAATTTGGATGTGTGATGGTGGCTCTTTCGGCCCCTGAGGGCCATCAGGATTAGGGTGAGAAGACACAGACCAACAGTGACACCAGACAGAGAAGCACAAGGGTTCTCTTTGATGGGCTGAGTCCCAAACGTCAGTCTCATCTTGTCCAATAAACTGCAAATACTGAGACATAGAGTATGAAAGTGAAAACTATGTATAAGAGAGAAAAGGAGACTAGAGCTTAAAATTTATAGAATTATTTTTCACACAAAGTAAGTGGTAGGCTACTAAAAAAAAACAATTTTGATAGAAAACTCACCATACAGTGTCTTCTGTAATTTTGTTGTAAATATAAAAAGTGGAGTGCCAGAGCCCGACAACAGAGAGCCAAACCAAAAAAAATGACACAACAGGCATAAGTCGGATGTCTGATCCTGGGGAACTTGTTAGTGAGGGTAGCTCGCTGCCCATGATGTCCCTTTCAGCAGCGGCCGGGCCCCCTGCAGAGGGAGCTGCTGCCCGTTCACAATAGAGAGGCGCAGATGGCGAGAAACTTGGCTCAGGGTTACTGACGATTCCAGGCAGCCAGTGACCACATCAGCCCATTTGACTGCAGACCGGAACCATTCACAACATGGGCCCCTCCTCTTCTCTCCTCTTCCTCCTGTCCCTAACAAAGTTGGAGGCTGTTTGTTGCATTGCATGGGTTAAAAAAGACATGTATGTTTACCTTTGTGTTTTTGAAGGGAAATCACAATAATTCATTGATAGTTAAATACATTAGTAGTGTTATAGAGAAGTGCAAATTGTGAAAACATCCCTGTAAACACTTGGTTTAAATCTCATGCTTTAATTGACCACTTTTGTCACATTCAAGTAAATCGTACAAATGTTTTTGGAAACATTTTTATACGTTTTGGTGCGTAAAACCTCGAACACAGTACAGTTTAATCTGGTGATATTATTACTTTTACTTAAAGAAAAGATTTGAGTTCTGCATCACTGATTCACGAACCCCCTTGTTTTATCATCAATGCAATTTCCATATTGTGTCACAAGGGGACGCTCTCCACCTGTTTGCGTTGACTTCATGTCCCTGCAGTTTGACTGAGGTCACACTCTCGGTCTACATATCATTGTTGTCCTGATATGTGTACAAATCATCACAGCCACAACCCTTCAGGAGCAGGGACACCTCAAAGTGTACTGAAACACAGTCCAATCTCACATACTGGTGTCAGAAAATAAAAGCAGAATCCACACCCTTCTTAAACTCTTTGAACAATACCAGAAGATTATTTGAACACTTCACAACGGTATACTGTTCATGCAGTTGCTGGTACCATCTAGTCGTTGTGCGTAGTTATACTTTGAAAAATAGTCATCAGCTTTACTTATGAATACTTATGAAGCTCAAAATTTGGTTACAATACAAATATCTATCTGTATTTTTGTAAGTAATGTGGGGAACAGTATGTGGATTCATCCACCATCATAAGAGAGTATAATGATTTAATAGCTGACAGAATTAGTTCCCTTTTATTTTAGCAGCCATCACTTTTATTTTTCATAATTTTCTAATGTTTATCTGGTTGCCTTTAACTGGTTATCAAAGCCCTTTGTTTCTCTTGTTCCTCGTATCCTCAGCCCTCATTTTCCCTCTTTTCATCCATGCCTCTATTACATCCTCCTCCCCAGTTCTCTCACTATCTCTCGCTCTCCGTCTTTCATTCCTTTCATTCTCTTTTCTTTCTCACTCTCCATCGAACCGTCAATTTAGCTCATGCTCAACTGTGGGACACCTGGTGCTGTCAAGCCGAGCGACAGCTCCTTTGACCCAATAGTCCACGTCCTCTCCAGGCTGAGGCAGTCCGGTCTTGCCATTAATTCTGGCAGACAGAGCCGAGACACACACTGACTCTGTGGAGCCAGACTAGATGGCAAAGTGTCTAGAAGGAGAGAGTGTTGCTTATATTCAAACATTGAGAAAAAAAGTTATTGACCTTTTAGGCTCATACGTGACTCCAAACGCTTGAATGAGCATGCGCATGTGCTCAACATGTGGCTACACTAGACAGACTCCTGCTACTGCTCTGACAATGAAAACGAACATGTTAATCAAAAAATAAATACCAGTTAAACTTCCTCGCTTAGGCACACAACATTTGCACAAAACCGCTGAGATGGACTTTGCCTTCATACACCTTAAAGACAAAATAGAGCTGTAAGCATTAGTATGGTTGCGTTTTGCAGCATTCCCTAAATGCAGCTCTGCTGATCTTGTTGTCATTTAACAAGGGTTAAATACAGAGGTTGTTGTCCCGGGGGATATCTCTCAAAGGGATGTGTGTCTCTCTAGATCAAAATAGGCGCATCAGACAAAGTTATGTGATCACATTGTTCACGGGAGACAGTGAAGCAGCAGGAGGCCCTTTATCAAAACAAGCATCTTCCCAATTATGGTTGCTGCCTTGTGGACGGGCCTATCCAGGCAGTTGGGCTGAAGTGAATCATAGACAGCAGGAATAATACAAGTGGCCATCTCTTGACTGAACACAGCTTCTAGTTTGAACCTTAAAAAGTTCATGTTTTTAAAGGTTTACTTACAATAGTGATATTTATGGGATAGAAGGAAGCATTTTATTGTTTCAGTCTGATTATACTAACATAAACTACATTAAATAGTGTTTCATCTGTTCAAGAAGGTACCAGAGTTTATAAGCCGATATGTTCTGTTTGGAAAATTTTAATCAGCGAAGCAACCAGCAACTTTATCTGGCAGACAAACAGTGCAGTAAAAGCACAAAAATCTCTCTCTTAAATTTATTGGAATATTAGTATAAAGTGGCATTTAATGTAAATACTAAATTTAAAGTACATGAAAACTGTACTCTGAACCGGGCCTGTTCGTAGGTTACTTTCCACCACTGCTCTACACCCCCCGAGTCCCAGCTGCCTTCTAAGACTTGCGATGCAAACAGAGTATAAACCAAGTATTTCGTCTGTCCCGTGTTTTAAAGACGTCGCTATAACAGACGCCGCCGCGCGCGCCCCTGCCCAGCGCGGCACGTGGTACGAACCGGGATCGGTTCCGTGTGTGCGGTGATGAGCGCGTGCGGGCGGACCGGGGAGGACTCCCCCGGTGCCGCGGTACGTAGGTGTCGGGCCGCTCCCCGGTCCGCGGCGCTCACGGCCGCAGGTATATATAACGCCGCTCCGCGCGTCTCCGCTCAGCGGGCGCCGAGGGTGCGCGGAGAAGCAGCCGCAACATGCCGGTGACCGGAGCCGGAGTCCAGCAGACGGGAGCGTCCTCCTCGGCACCGCCCGCAGGTAACGAAACTCTCTCGACTTCTCTTACGCTTTACAGGGAAACGCTGCGATTCCAGATCCAGTTCAGCTGGTTCACTGTGGATTATTAATGTTGGGTTGATATTCGCTTTTCTTCTCAGTGGTAAGTGCTGATTATTCTCTCAGTTAACTGGTTAACTTGTTTCTCCACATAATGTCAGAAAATCATCATCAACATCATCATCATCATCAAGAGACCTGATTTAAAATGTTGTTTCCTTTGATCAACAGTCCAAAGTGCAAAGATAGTCAATATAATCAATATAAAACAGATGAAGCACAGAAGCACAGAAAAATTTATATATATATAGTAAGTATTAAAGAGCAATATGTTAATGTTTGCTATGTATTTCTGTGTGTTTGTGTGCAGGGATTCAACGTAGCTACTGGTTTCTGTGAATGTAAGGTGGAATCTTAATCTTAATTACCCTTCATTGTTTCTTTCAAATGAGCCCATCCCAATTTCAAAGCACTGAGTTTATGGAAAATGTGTACAGAGCGCACCTATGGGAGTATTGCGCTCTGGCCTGCATCTTGTTGTTCTCTGATCCCATCTGTCCAATTGAGGTCAGTCCAGTCCAGCGCTCAGAGCCAGCCCGACTTTTCGGTGCCACTCATAACCCTTGACCCCATGGTGTTACCCTGCTGACAATGCCAGAACCTCATTTGGCACAGTTTCTGTTACTCCCCTGGGTTGGGATGGCATCTCATGCATAGGGTTATGACAGACCACGAAAAGGGACTACTCTTACTCAGTGATCCAGATTTTAACTTTCACAATCAAGAGATCACTCACATATGCAGCTTAGTACATGGGTAAACACATGCGTAAGCGCACAGAAATACTTGGGTGGACACTGGCTTCCATTTGTGACTTTTTTTAGAGGGAAAACAGGAAGACATGAATTTCCAGCCTGACAACGGCCACCAGCAGCAGACTGGTAACGGGTGCAGCCGCCAGGGTCCGGACCAGAACCGCACAGCACAGCGCGCAGACGGACCTGAGACGCAGACCCTGCCCATGCCAGTCCCAGTCCCAGACCCCCCGATTCAATATACTAAGGTAAGATGTACCCAGCGGTCAAGAGTCAAAGCAATCAAGGCTGAACCGAATATGCAGAATGATCCAAGCTCCAGTTTAGTTCACGTATCTTTGTCCCTGGAGGGCAATTTAAGTCATAACAAAAAGGCGTGGATACACAGATCTCCATATAGTTTAACCGATAAGACCCTCACGATTTAGAGATTTTATTTGAATTTGTAAATCAAACACTGTTTGTATATGTTGGGTTTGGTTTTCTCAGTCGTTAGTATGGCACTGTGTGCAGAAAAAGGCACTGGAGAAGGATCCTTGGGGGTGTTTTACATTAGGAAGCCAAGTTTTGATTACAATTCTGATTTTTTTTTTTTTTTTTTTTTTTGGGTTAAAAACTGAAATTTTAGATGGTTTTGATATTTTCCCTTTATCCTCATCTGAACAGTAATCACGGATCCAGGAGGGCAATTTTCTAATTGTGTTGCTTTCTCAAGCAGATTGAGTCTCATCATCTGGTCTGGCCTGAATCAACCTACTGATAATTGGTTCAGTTGCCCTTTAATATGGCATGGTGTCTCAGTGATGTAGTAATTTAGAATTTATAGTTTGGGTCCAAAATGAAAAAGAAAAATATGCTGTGTCTGCTTGTAATTATGGGAGAATGAAAATGTGGTTTAAACAAGATGAAACAAGAGGAACATGGGAAAATATTTACAGGTCCTTTATCAGTTAGGTTACTGATGAAGACAATTACCTGGAAATACCCTCCCTGCTTTACAGCAAGCAGATGCACCTCATAAAAATATCAGAGCAGGCACTAAATCCAGGGAGCCTGTTATTAATTTCATCGGGCTGAGCAGCTCTGATGCACTTCACCATGTGTTTGGGACTGTCTTTGATCTGCTTTATGACAACAAGCGGAGGAGATACCGCTGTTTCTGTGTGTGTTATTCCTTTCTAATGCTCCTCTGGCATCTCAGTTGTTCATCAGCAACAAGTGGCATGAGTCATGCAGTGGAAGAAAGATTCCTGTGTATAATCCCGCCACAGGAGAGCTGCTGTGTGAAGTGGAGGAGGCTGATGCAGTGAGTGCATTATATATCTTTTTATCTCTGCACTAGCAGAATTCGAAAATGAAAATGTGCTTTTGATACAGAGGCCTCTGAGTCTGTAGAGTTGTGTAGAGCAAGAGGCATCCCTACCCCGCTGCTCCTCCTGGGGTCTCCATTCTTTTTCATTATCCGTATTTAGGGTCTAAGGATAGAGGGTGTTGTTATGCTGCATAGATTTTAAACCCCTCTGAGGCAAATTTTTGAATTGTGATATTGGGCCATAAAACTGTAATTGACTTGACTTTTGCGACCACCTCTTTGAATGAACCCCTTGTAGGAAGATGTGGACAAGGCAGTGAGGAGTGCCCGAGCCGCCTTCCAGATGGGGTCACCATGGCGATGCATGGATGCTTCAGACCGAGGTCATCTACTTAACAGACTTGCTGACTTAGTGGAGAGAGACCAGCTACTACTAGCAGTGAGGAACACACACACACACACACACACACACACACACACACAGTTTAATATTACTCCCCAAAATTTAGTTTTGTGAAAGAGTAAAAGATCAACTGGATTAATAAAAGGAAGTAACGGTAATTGTATACTAATTACTTTTTTAAAATTATTTCTAGACCCTAGAGGCTCTGGATTCTGGCAAAGTGTTTCTCATGGCATATTTTGTAGATCTAGTGGCCACAATCAAAACCTTAAGGTATTACAGTGGCTGGGCTGACAAGATCCATGGCAAAACCATCCCCATAGGTGAGTTGCTGTCTTTTCAACACTCTGATTTCTCACAACCCTAAATTGTAGATTTGATATTTTTACAGAAATTCTTGTAATTTTTTTTTTTCTTTTTTAGATGGAGACTACTTTACTTATACACGACATGAGCCCATTGGAGTATGTGGCCAGATTATTCCTGTGAGTGGAAAAAAAAATAATTCGGTCCAAACATTAGACAGGCATATACAACACTTAGAGGCAAATGTTTACCTAATTCATCAGTTTCTATACACACTACAAGAACTGTAATAATCAAGAGTCAAGACTATAGTTTATGTAAGCATAGCCTTAAAATAGTGACAATTCTGTTTAGAATATTTAGTTGTTCTAGGCCAAACATTAAACTATAATTTAATCTACTTTCATGCATGTATGATTAAAAAAAAGATCACAGAGTTGTGTGAGAACATCAAATCTGCAGCCAACAATGAGAGTAAGCACTGACAATATTGTATTCTGCATACATCAGCCTCTTTTACCTCGCTCAGTCACATCCTCATGTATTTTAATGCTTATTGAATATTAATTATACTCAACAAAGACTTTGTCATTTCACAAGTTCCTCATGTTGTTGCAACTCAGACATGTTTATGCATTTCGGCCTGCAGTGGAACTTCCCGTTGATGATGTTTGCATGGAAGATTGCTCCTGCTCTATGCTGTGGAAACACTGTAGTTATCAAACCTGCGGAGCAGACCCCATTATCTGCCCTGCACATGGCTGCACTAATAAAAGAGGTACTTGTATTATTATTGGGATTATTGCCCTGATTGATGATATGAGAGCAAAGAACATGCGTACAAAATCTTGTATTCAGACACCGTAAAGGCCAGTGTAGCTTTAAAAGTAGATATACTGCACTAAGATTATGTCTCAGTCACAGATGAGCATGTGTAGTGGCTGTTCATTATATCTCTCCCCCCATTTCTCTGGGTTCAGGCTGGGTTTCCTCCAGGTGTGGTGAACGTTGTGCCAGGTTATGGTCAGACAGCAGGCTGTGCCATTTCCCACCATATGGACATAGACAAAGTAGCCTTCACCGGATCTACTGCTGTTAGTACCTACTGAAATGAATAGCAGATCCTCTTCTCTTCTCTTCTCTCCTCTTCTCTTCTGGTTGTTTTGTGTCCATTGTTCCTATTTGTGTTAACACTGTAATGTAACTGTGTCTCACACTGCTGGCTTTGGTTGCCAGGTTGGGAAACTCATCCAGAAAGCTGCAGGTGACAGCAATCTGAAAAGAGTTACACTAGAACTTGGCGGCAAAAATCCAAATATTATCTTTGCAGACTGTGACTGTGAGTATTTTTGTTTGTTTGTTTGTTTTTACAGTTAATGCATTACTTTATAATTGCTTTTCAAGCGTTACAGCATACATATAATGAATGTCATTTAAGGGACTGCATTATTCTGTGCACTGTTGATAAGAGCAAAATGCTTTAAAATTACACAGTTTGCAAGTAAACGTGTGAACAATCAATGTACAATAGAATACACAGAGGATCCCCACAGAGAAGTATAGCCCTTATTACTTTTCCGACAACAGTGTTTACGTGTCTCTCTTGCAGTAGAGTACGCAGTGGAGCAGGCCCACAGTGGTCTGTTCTTTAACCAGGGCCAGTGCTGTCTGGCTGGATCCAGGGTGTTTGTGGAGGAACCAATCTATGAGGAGTTTGTCCGTCGCAGCGTAGAGAAAGCCAGATCCAAAGTCCTGGGAAACCCACTGCTGCCCGGGGTGGATCAGGGACCACAGGTATACAGGAACCCTGTTTTTTTGCGAACTGATGTTTTCTGACAGGTCAGAAAGTAAAATTAACCTGCTACTTAGAGACGGAGAAGATAATTTAAGCTCCCGGTTGCTGTTTTCTCTAGATTGACCAGAAGCAGTTTGATAAGATAATGGAGTTGATAGAGAGCGGGAAGAGGGAGGGAGCCACACTGGAATGTGGGGGGTCTGCATGGGGTCAGCAGGGACTTTTCATCCAACCCACCGTCTTCTCAAATGTCAGAGACGATATGCGTATCGCCAAAGAAGAGGTGCTGCTCTCAAACACACTTGCATCTACACAACCATTATTCATGTTGCATTTGACAAACACAGATTACTTGTGTTCTCATTTTAATACTGTAAATTTACCTTCATAAAACCTTTTCATCCGTGCCCCCACATTTGCCTCCTGTGCTCGCACTCTCAGATTTTTGGGCCAGTGCAGCAGATCATGTGTTTCCGTAGCGTCCACGAAGTCATCCAGAGAGCCAATGACACACACTATGGCCTGGCAGCAGGAGTGTTTACTAACAACATTGACAAAGCCCTAACAGTCTCTTCTGCTCTGCAGGCTGGCATGGTCTGGTACGGATCAAATCCTCTACAGATTTCTTCTTACTTAGTCTGGAGTATCTGCACAGCAAATCATCATATCATTTACTTTTTGTAAAGTTATATTAGGCTTTGTAAATTTAGAGATTTTATCAATACATAGCAGTGAATGCATTTCATTGTTATGTAATGAGATGAAACCCATTTTTTTCCAGGGTGAACTGCTACAATGCTATGAGTGCTCAGTGTCCGTTTGGTGGCTTCAAGATGTCTGGCAATGGGAGGGAACTGTGAGTGATACCATTATATGATCTCTCAGGCACTAGCCCTTTATACTGCTGTATTTATGTCCACCACACAGCTACATGTAAGTTAGTACTGGGGTACTTGTTAGATTACAGCTTGACTGGTAAATGTTGCTCGTGTAATGTGAGGAAACTATCACAAAGCAATGTAACACCTTTTCATTTTTTATTTTTTTGATTTTAGGGGAGAATACGCTCTTCAGGAGTACACGGAGGTCAAGGCAGTCACCATTAAAATCTCACAGAAGAACTCATAACACCGTCAGTCTGACTTTTTCCTGTCTTTGGATTCTCCGCCACCCATCAACTTGCGATCCTCCACAGACATTTTGCATGGGGAGGTTTTAAAGGCATCTGTGATTCTTTGTCACTTCATGAACATTTATTCCTCTCATTACTGCTGGGATATTCACCATTTTTCCAATATCTTGAATTATCTTGAATTATTCTGTAACAATGCTAACTCTTGTGTATCAAGTTCCTCCAGTGGACGATCTCAGATGTTTTACTTTAACAGTGTAGTGTTCTCTATAGTAATGTCTCTTCTGTGTTTTTAGTTTAGAGAGCCTGTTTTTGTTCAGAGGTGACAACTTAAATAGCACTTTGCCCAAAAGGAATTATTTTATTTGGTGTCATACAAAAAATAGACAAAGGAAATTTCACAAACTATTTACATGGATTTCAGAATGAAATCAATAAAAAAGTTAATCCTATTTTGATAATCAGTAAAATATACACTGATTTCAGTGCAGTTAACATGATAGCTCCCGCTTCTTGCTATATATCTGTATAACAAAAAGGTCCTGTTCCATGGTTTTTGTTGACATTTTTGCTGTTGCTGAACAGTCATTTCTGTGTATTTACACTGCAGTTATAGAAATTTTTTTGGTGGTTATGATTATTGCATGTTTCAAATGCTAGCTATAATCCTTTTCAATTGTGCAGTAAAACAAAATAAATTTGTTTTAAAAAATTGCTAAAAAGATCTGAAATTTTTCAAGTGGCACACGCATCCTCCACATACAACAATGATGACAACGGCCATCGTGACAGACACCTGCCATTTATGGTTAATTGTTGGTATCATCTTGGTTTTGTTCCATTAACCAAGTCTCTTAACGCCTCTGAGGCCCACCCCGGCCTCTACCTCTGCCCGGCCCAGGTTGAGGCCCCCTGGCGTTTCCGGGAGTCCCTCTCGGCCCTGGTGCACGGGTCACTGGCCCTCTGGGGTTTGGGGCAGCCAGTGACACGTCCTTTTGTAGATTTACCCCTCTCCCTGCTGCACCCGGTTTTGCTTTGGGAGACTTGCTGGCCTTCTCAATCACAACATCTGAGAAGACAGATGGTGAGCAAAAAAAGTGGTGAGGACAGTCAGGTAAAAATTGGTTAATAGCATGTGTAATAAAGGAATATGCAGGTGTGAGTGTACCAGTCGGGGGCTGTTTTTCCTCAGTGGGAGGCGGTATCAGAGACTTGTTTGGCAGCAAGTCCTCCAAGTCTTTCATCACTTGATTAGTGCTGTCCTTGTTGTTCCTGCGGTTCTTCTCCTCGTCTCGGGCCTAAAGCGTCCACCAATAAACCAGACATTCACTTGTTTTATTGAAAAGAAAACAAAGAGGATTTCGAAAAAGAGGAAAACAAGGGGAAGAAAACAGAACTTGGACGTAACAAGAGAACACTAATACTGACCATTTGCATCTTCCTTTTAAGGTCCGTGTTCGCTTGTTGGTATCCTTTTGACACTGCATTCAGGTAGTAGATTGCCAACCTGTTATACAGCATTATTAGTCTTTTGGGTGAAAGTTATTGTAAACAATACAAGAGCTTCGACCAAAGGGCAGTTGACAAGTTTTAAGACTTTACTCTGTACAAGTACACACATTGATTCTGGAATTTTTAGACTCAATTTGCATGAATATTCCTATATTAGGCCAAAAAACAAAGTGTGGGAATCGAAAATGGCTGACTTTGGTGCTTCCTGAGATAGTATGAGAAAAGACACAGTAGGGGAAAGCAATGCATATGACTGCCAAGCTACCAGTTTACAGACAAACATTTATGCCATGAGAATAATTTAAAAGATGCTATAAACACAGTCTGTGTGTGTGTGTGTGTGTGTGTGTGTGTGTGTGTGTGTGTGCATGTGTGTGTGTGTGTGTAGATTTTTAAAAAAAAAACCCAAGACAATTGTGAAAAAGAATATGCAAAACTGTTTAGACTCTCTTTTTTTTGTAAAAAATTCAGGGATATTTCAAAAGCTGAAATTAAAATAAAAGACCTTTTTTTGATACATACACCATGAGGAGGACAGCGGGCATGATTAGTCCGGGGTTTGTGGCATATGTAAAAATGTTTCCTATGAAGGATGGTAGATCTTGTTCTATCGTCTCCATGACCACGTCATACATTTTCTCTTGACCACTGGCAGAAAGACATTGATCAAAGACAAAACAAGGAAAAAAATAAGCTTCTGTTGTTTCAAAAAAGTGTTTTACTGGAGTTGCCAACATTCAAGAGCCTAATATACAAAGAAACAGTAAATTTTGGATAAATTGATACATATAAGTAACTGACTAAAGTACTTTTAACATGCAGAAGAGCTCAATCTGAACTATCATTAAAATCTTAGTCTGTGATATTATTTCTAATTTCACCATCATGTAGTCTACCATTTCAGCCCTGCTGACCTGAATGGCCCACAGTCGAAGGAAGGGGGCAAGGTCATGATAGTGTAGACAACCGGAAGCAGGCTGAGGAACAGCACAAGCAGCAGCAGGCCCATGTAGAAGTTGTTGGACCTTGAGGCCTTGAAAACTCGCTCATGAGGAACGTTACAGGCCATCACTGCCCAGCACTGGTAGTACATCGAGGAGAGGAGACGCAAAACATTCAGACCCACCAGACCTGGAGCATAAAACGCCCCCATCCTGAGGAAAATGAGTTACCAACATTATTTCAAAACTACTGAATTAATAGCCAATAGTGAAATTATTGTTTATATAAATCCATTGAGTCTTCTAATTAGTGATTTCATTTATTGATTTAAATTACTTCAGATGACAACAGGAAACATAAGACGCTTTGTCATCAGAGGGAAGCTCATTAGTCAACCATTAGTCCCATTAGAGAGTCCCTGGTTATATAGAAAAGGCAAAAGAGTAATTCACCATATCATTCCTTGATTGAAGACAAGTCCCAGCACATTTCCACTGATGTCAAACTCTCCATACGAAGGCTGGTATAAACACAACGACACATTAGCATGTTCACCTTGATTTAACAAATAACGGGTCAATATACTTTACCCGTCTCTCTGTGTCTATGTTTCTCTCTCTCTGTAATTAAGTTCTCACTACAGTGTCCTCTTTCACTCAATGTTAGGGATCACCTCTCTGGCCAGATGTCATTGTATGGTATCAGGTATCAGGATCCAAATATGAACTGTGCTGTACTCACACAGTGTTCAGTTATAGCTGAGTGGCATGGTAGCTATACAATGATAATATAAACACTCATTGAATTGATACACCTACTTGAAATGCACATTCAGCAGACACAAGAGGCCCAAGAGATGTCACGCTTATAAAAGATGGTTTAATGAATAGGACATGGAAAGGATGTAATGTTTTGTTGAATATGTAAAGGGAAAAAATGTATTCTTTATCTAATTTGACCAAACAGACAAAAATAAGCATACGTAATGTGAAAAGAGACACTGTGACCCACTAAAACACAATGTGACTACTCACAAATCCAGCCTCCAGGTCCCAGCACCAGCAGTAGTTGAGGAAGCGGACAATGAGAGCTCGCACAAAGTCACCAATCAGGATCGTCAAATAGGTCACTTGCATGTCTGACACGATTAACTTCACAAATTCCTACACATAACAAGAGAAAAGAAGCAAAAGAAATAACAAATATAAACTGACTGATGAAATCAGACATTTGGTCTCTTCTTTTTGATTAACTGGGGTGATTAAGGCGGGTAAATTAGAGGACTGATGCTGCAAAGGGAGTGAAAGTAAACTACTAGGCTACTCAGCACCCACAAGTTCTCATTCACCAATGGGCAACAGTATACAATGCCACTACTGACTATTCCCACTCCAGTCTCCCAGCAGGGTCCTCTGACTATGTCGGCTGGGCTCACAGCCGGAGGAGGCACGTCTGTCGTGTTGAAGTGAGAGCTGTAGTTGGCATAGTACTGATTCAAAGACCATTCAGTGGAATTCTTGATTGACTTCTCCTTCTCCAGCTGAAGAATAGGAAATACATCAAAGTATAGTCAAGGCAAGTTAGTCAAACTTTATTTATGTCACAAAGTTTGCATACATGGAAATACACTGATCAACAGCCTGGATGTAAAGGAATATTTGTACATTGGGAAGTACTAATCAATTTCTGGTTGATAGTTGGATGAGAGAATTAATACTAATCTCATATCCGTCCATAAACATATAGCTACAGCCACCAGCAGCCAGTCAGAAATCTAGCTACTTTGCTCTAAAATTGTTAACATCTGCAAGAATGAATTAAGCCAGAGCAAATGCCACATACATGATCTTACATCATACCTTGGCTGTAACCTCATCAAACAGGGCAAAGAGGAAGGTGTAAAGGTTTCCAAGGAAGAGGGCAAAGATTCGACCCAGCTGCCATTTAAGGGCAATACGAGGGTGATAATCTTCCAACTCTGCAATGGTTTCAAATAGAGGAGGACACACCAGCCCCAGTAGAGACATCACAAACTCCACCTGATACATTGGGAAGAGAGAGAGGGGATACTAATCTCAATCTTCACTCGCATTTTTAAGCCTCAGCTCTTCTACATTTCTATAGCCCCCTGCATGCACTACAAAAAAATGATCTGAAAACTCATTGCTTTTGAAGAAAAGATAAAGTTTTACATTTTAGTGTCAACTTGCCTCGTTCTTTTCAAACCATGAGAGATCTTCGTTTTGCATGTCAGCAAACTCCTGAGAACGTTTCACCACAAAGTAGATGAGGTATCCACTGCCTCCAAGGCAGCACAGGATCAGAAAGTTTGCAAGAACCCTGAGGAACCGTCGGAGGTGGATGTTCTCATCCTTCTGGTTCTCCTGTTCATCCACGATAGATTCCTAAATCAGGGAAAAAAATCACATTAAAAAGATCAAAATAAATAGAGATGCATTTAAGCCTCGTCCAGTTTTATGTTTTATGTACCATGTTGCAGTTTTTGTATGTCACAATTTTAAATTTCACAGCAAAGCCTGTAGGGAAAGGGAGATTAAAGGAAACATCCACCCCAGAATGCTCTTAGACTGGCCTAAACTGCTCTTTATTATTCAGAAGTGTTCAGTATGTCAACATTTGATTTCTTCCAGTAAGTTGACAGATAATTTTTAAACTAGAAAAAAAAAACAGCCACATGCTTCCTTAAAACCTGACTTTTGACTGGTTGTGAAAAAACTGGTATTCCAGCGCCCTCCACTGAAGATTCCCTTTATGATTGTTGAATTTTGGTGCAAAGTTGTGAGTCCAAAAAATTTTGGTCCAATGTTCATCCTTCAAACACAAATATACACACACCATACACCTGCTAACCTTGAAGCTGGTGGTAATGGAGGCGTACTTATTGTCTGCAGTCTCAGGGTTTCCTATCAGATAGTCCCAGCTGGTGAACATTTTCCAGCTGAAGGTGAACTCTCCCTCCTCTGCCCCATCTCCACCTTCATTTGAGTTACGAGCCATCCTGAAAAGAAAACCAGATGGAAAGAAAAATGAAAAACAGTCAATAAACATACATGCATACATGTCCTGTACATCTGATTGCCTGCATGTGTGTGTCTTGCGTACGTTCTAATGACAACCATCAGGCTGTATCCAAAGATGCCAACACCCACAAGCAGGTACGACAAAGGGAGTCTGAACTGGAGCAGTCCGATTGTTCTCTCGTTGTTGTAGTAACCATAAAACAAAAAGGAGTACTTGCAGTATCCCTGTTGGTGAGAAATGCAGAGAAATATAAATATATATATATATAAACTAATGGACACAAAGCTTAACTGCAAAAGCAGGTGCAAAGTAACTTTCACACTTTTTTTTATACAAGACTAAGAAATAGTTCAAATATAGCAAATAAGATAGTAACATCTGGGTAAAATCTTGATCAGAATAAATAGATAAATAAACTAGGAGTCCATGTCCATGCAACCATGCAAACGGCTATATGAGGCTGTACTTCGGAGATTTCTCTTGAGACATTTCCCTCAAATCCACAAACTTGAGTCTCATGTAGGAACTAGGGGAAAAGTCTGGGGATCATCAGAATCATTAGGGTTCATCTTCTGTACACCATGAATGTCTCTAAAAAATATATATGAAAATCCATTTAATTGTTGTTGAGATATCCAGTCTGGACCAGAAGCATTGGACCAGTTGCCATCCCCATAGGCATGTCGCAAGCATGGTTAAAATTACAAACATTAGTATTTGAAACACAGCTTATCTGTAGTATGCCACGTATTTCCAATGATATGATAGAGATTTGTTTTAGCTGCTCATTGTAAATATCATCCATCTATCTTCATAAGTTGACTCAGGTATCATAAACTGATGAATGAAGCTAAGATCCTCACACCAAAGTCAAAGAGCACAGAGAAGTCCATGGCTGTGTCCTGCTCTTCTCGGGGCACAGTTTTTCTGGGTATGGAGCCATAGGGAAGACCCATAAGGACCTAAACACAGAGGTGAGGGTCGGAGGTGAGAAAGGAGAGAGATTTGAAAACATGTACATCTGCAGCCTAAGGTATCACTGCTGACATGTATTATGAGAAAGGCTGTACCTCAGGCAGCACCACCAGGCCAAACATGAACCCAAAAAGGACCAGATTCAGACCATACATCCACCTCAGAAAAATAAAGTAGGATGCCACAGATGACCCAAAGTGACCTATGATTAGGAAAACAGAGACCTTGACTTAGAAATATAATGACGGCTCAGTCGTAGCTTAAGATCATAGCTTAGTGAATATTTTTTTAGATAGTCATCGGGGTACCAACTTTCTACTTCCTTTATCTTCCTTTCCCAGGGTATACAGGCTGTTTTGAAGTTCTCAAAGTCACGTTTAAACTTTATCAGTTTCTGGGGAAGTTTAAAAAGTTTAAAATGGTTATATAAATAATATCATCAACGTTAGAAATTAACAAAGTTTGTATTATTTTCAGCTTTAAATGTCATCAAATCTGTATCATGAGCAGATTACCTTTGTCATCATAACTTTGAATGCATACAGCTTCCTGCCTCTTCCTTTACCCAGAGCTCCTTCAAATTTTTCAACAAACTCCTGGGCCTCCCTGCGTGACCAGTCAGAGAAAACAAAGAAGACCATCACCCACCTAACCAATGAAATAAGTGGTTTGTGGTGACAGGATGTCAAAATTACGGGAGTGGGATCATTCACTGACTGATGATACATAACTACTTAGACTTGGCTAGCAGGAAATCACTCTGCCACAACAACATGCACAAAGCAGTGTCAAGCTCTTAAAAAAAATAATGCAGCTCACATATCTTCCCTTCCCAGAATCTGGCTTATATGTACACGGGAAAACATACACACCTACCTCACTCACAAACACACAGCAACACACAAATAAACTAGCCTACACAACTCCCAGCCTTGGTCTGGCCAAGGCAGCCTGAACTGTTTACAGAGCCTTCTCACACTGATGATGTCTAAGAGGCTGAACTGCAGCCAGCCTTGTGTGCACTGCAGTATGTTTTCCTGAGATTTATAGACACCTGTCATCAGGTTTCTAGATTGTGGTGAACGCATATCTGCCTGGATCTAATCACTTTGAGAGGTTTCAAGATTTTAAAGACTTTAATTTCCTGTTGAGTGCTTATATTTCTGTGCAGAATTAAGTCTGTCTGAGAGAGTGTGATTAATGGGGCAAACTCCTGCATGCTGCAAAGGAAAGTAGCTCTGGATCCCTCTGTAAAGCAGCTCTGTAAAACAACAACTCGAAGGTCTATAGATCACAGCACAGACAAAGACAAGCATCAAACAGCTAAAGTGGCAGTGAACAAGTTTTAATAGTGTGTGGTCAACATCACATGTACATGACATGAGTGATGGTAGGCATTAAGGAAAGTGGAAAAAACAAAAACAAATGAGTGACAAGCAAAATGCCAAAATAAAACAAGGCTAAAAAAAAGAAGCGGTGGCAACAACACTGAGAAACAGTCAGAGGATGTGAGTTTCGAGTGTTCGAGTTTTCACTGTTTTTGTTTTTACTTGAGCAGTATCAGTCTCCTCTTCATGCGCCAGGGTTTGTTCCTTAATGTGGCAATTAGTTTCTTCTTCTCCTCTACCTGTTCCTTCAAGGCCGCGATCTCTCCCTCTGAAAGCGATTCTTCATCAGACTCGGAGGAAGAAGATGAGCTGATAAAGGGAAAGAGCTGTCACGTGCTGCGGCTTTGACAAGGGCGCTGCGGGAGCTAAATCTAAATGTCAGACAGCAGCAGCACCAACACCACCATCTGAAAATCATAAATGCAGACTCATCTGTTTGTGAGGAACAGTTTTACCAAATAGAGGAAGAGCAGAAACTCAGTGAAGCTCAACTCTTTAAAATATACTCATATAAGATGTACAAGAAATCTTGTTTAATGTGTTGGTCTTCTCGTTATTTAAAATCAATTGACTGTCAAAAAACAACAACTATCTGGTTTTTTTTTTTGTTAGCATGATAACCCGATGCACTAAGATTGTAACCACAGAAAACATCAAAATGTCAGAAATAGATCAGAATGTTCAACGTATCAAATATCAGAACATTAGCATTTAACCCAAGGCACTGCTGTGCTCTAGTACAGCCTCAAAGAGAAACAAGCATGGCTATAGCCTTTAAAAGCCTGGTTTGGTAGAAAAGAACTGGTTTGTGCAATGTGTTATCCAACCAGGTCTGAAAATATTCAGTGTTAAGTACTACTTAGTGTTAAGTAGTAAGTGTTCAATAGCTATTCAATATGGCCATACTTGCAGACAGATCGAAAAAGCCTGCAGCCCTGGAGAGGGCGAGACACAACAATGATTCAATATGGGAAAAACACCACACATTTTCAGACTTCCCAGAAAATGTTGCTCTCAGGGTACAGTCAAAAAGTGCCAGGAATTGTTGTATGAAAAGAAATAAAGTTAGAGAGAAAGTTTAAACCCTCCTTAGTTTCACACAGCTGCAAAGTGGCCAATTACTCTGTGAAGAGTGTGTGAATGTCAGATTGCCAGTTTTAGAAAGCTACAGAAATGGTTAGACACAGAAACAGTTGTTGACTAGGTAGCGAGCAAAGTCAAGCATCTAGTGGCTAAAGAGCCAGATCTTTCTCTCAAGAGTTGGTGAAGACCAAAACAGAGCAAAAAGAGAGTGAATATTGGACTAAGGTTCACAAGTTGAAGAATGATACTGTTTCTCTTTAATTGCTTTATGTTATAGTTTGCTATATTAACTTATATTTCAATGTTGTGCTCACACTGCCCCAGAGAGGTCACATCAAAACAGTTATTACAGGTTTGAAACATTTTTTAAAATAAGTTTTCATGATGGCAGAATGGATTCTGCTGCTTACCACAAGGAGTCACAAAGATAGAAAATTTTCAAATTAAATTAAAAAAAAATGGCTTTCAAAGAATCCGAAAACTTACAGGCAGAGATGACTGGAGGTTTTTGACAAATCTGCTAAAAGCCATGCAGAACTTTTTTGATCAGCTAAAGGCTGGCACGTTATCAAAATGATTTTTAAGAAGGTCCATACAAATTGAATTATCATATTAAATGATTTTCATGAGCAGACCTAAGAGTTATTGTATGGAATTGAATGCTTTTATTTTAAAAAAGAAAATGTTCAAATCTTCTTTCTTGACATTCTGTCGTCAGAACTGGGAGTTAACTGCTTTTTACAATGCAGCCAACTAATGAAACAGAAGGAAGATGTGGTGTCTCAGGATATTTTGTCCCGTTGCCCTTGTTTTTCAGACAGCAATAAATAATGGATGACCAAATTAGCATTACACCTTCTATCACAGCGGCCAGAAATCTCTATCGGTCAAACTTGAACACCGTAACTGAATTTTATATCTTTTAAATCATCTGATAGGGTGATGATATAACCTTTACTGCTGCTCTCATTGTTTTACAGTTTCCCTCATGAACAGCACCTAACTTCTGACAAGCCACTTTAAAAATCAAGCAGATATGCCATGAATGTCATATATTGAAACGAGCATATGTGTTCTGTGTTGTAATATTATTATTATTATGATGTAGTGTATAGTATCGCATCTCCCTGAACATATGGCACATACAACAGCCTACCAGAGTCTGCCTGGACTCTTCCAGAGACTGTATGGAGATAGCCCATTTGGGTATGTGGGCAGGTGAGAGACATTTCTCAAAGAATACTGCACCTGCTCAACTTCCCATTCTTCTTTTTCTTGTCCTTATCGTCATCTTTATCCCTCCTTTCTTTCCCTTTAACATTTCCCTTCTTCTCCTTATTCTGCTCCTCTTTCTCCTTTTTGGACACCACTCTCCTTCCTTTTTTTCTTGTCTCTCTGTCTTCTTCGCTGTCCTCATCGCTCTCTTCCTTAGCAGCTCTTCTCCTGGAGGCTTTCGATCCTTTGCTTTTCACACTCCGGTTGTCTACCTCATCATCTTCATCGCTGTGTTGGGACTTGGCCTTCTTCTTTCTTCCTCTTTTCTGTGGTGCCTCATCCTCTTCCTCCTCATCTTCCTCCTCATCACTGACCTGTTTGGTTCTACGCTGTGGCTTGGCTCTTCTGTTCTTACTTCTCCTCCTAGACTCATCTGAGAAACACATGTACACATTTAAATGCAAATAGCTGAAATTTTGATGTAGTGACAACACAATTTATATTATGTAGCTTACAGCAACTAAAAAGATTAAATTATAAAGGGTTTCACAAATGCCCTAAAGTAATTTAGTTGAGCTATCACAAAATAAAACAGGAAATTTAAAAAAAGTAACAATAATTTTGAAGATAAGAGACAGAAGAGGGAAAATACACTGTAATTTACACTCTTAAGTCCATCATGCCTTCACATTGTGATGAATCTCCAAGATATAACCATATCTGCCCCAATGTAACTGTATCTCTGATGAAAAGCAAAAATGAAAATTGTCTCACAAAACTCACCTTCACTTCCACTGTCTAACACAGCATCAACCTCCATCCCAACTGGAACATGTGAATGAAAACATGCAAACACAAATTCAGGTGATACATCTCAAAGGTATCAAAGGTACTGAGCATTCAATTATGACTTTTTCTCAGTTATTCCCTCTATATTAAAATAGGTGAATATTTAACCTGAAAATTGACTTTAAGAGTAAATATAAAAAAATCTTCTGACCATCTTCAACCTTAATTGCAGCATCGTTTTTCCTCTTGGGAGGCATTCTCCTAGTGCCTTTTTAGTTATCTGTGTCCTCTTTTGGTCTAGTTAGACCTGTTCTACTCTCTTCAGACTCTGCCTCATCTCCATCCATGAGTGACTCAGTATAAGCAGCTGATACACCTATGAAAGCACTGTGTCAAAAATCGAGGATACACACACAGACACATAAACACACACACACACACATACACGCAAACACACACACACACACACACACACACACACACACACACACACACACAGGTGGAGGAACAGGTGTGCCTCTGTTTAGGCTGTTCAGAGCCAGGGCTCCTTGACAACCGTCAAAGACACACAGTCCATTAGATGATAATCAGGAGCCCGAGGAGAGAACAGAGTGAGATAATGCACCTGTCAATCAAAATGTTAATTGATATTTGACTAAAGCAGCAAGAGTATATATGCAGTCCACCCGCTTGAATCCCAATGTTTATTCAAATTCAGCTTGTATTAATGCCATACAGTGCATTTTATCATAAAAGGAAACAGTTCTGACCTAGAAAGGAGACACCAGAGCAAACGTAGACATAGAGGTCGGGTCTCATTAAAGTTGGATGGAAGCTTAAGTAATCCTGAGTGAAAAGTGAAACAAGTCCCCTTATTTAAATACAGTACACAGTGTCCTGTGACTCAGTTTTGTGCAAGCTGCACATATAAGACTTACTGCACTCCAGTAAATCAGTCATTTAAAATAAAGCGTTTTATTAAAGGGACAATTCAGACAATTTTACAAGCTGTTCAATAAAGAACAGGTTCACATTTTTTCAAGTCTCTCATCACAATCCTCACATGCCCATGTGTACATTGAAAGAGTAACCAGTCAGTGCAATCCTTCCTCCTGTTCATGAAGGACATGAGGAAATCCCTCTCTAAAGCATTGCCAATATAAGTGATGTGGAAAAAAAATCAACAGACATGGTTCTGTTTATAAATACAATATTCAGAATTTTAACTGAAGCTAATACAAGGCTTTAGTAGTTTGAGTTAGTCTAATTAAGTGGCTGGCTTTTTGTCTGAGATTTTGCCTTTGTGTTAAAATCTTTCCACTGTAGCTCATTAAGGAAACACAAAAGGAAACGTTCTACTAAAGTGATTGTAAGTTTGGAAAATACTCACCTGATTTGATTAACTCAGATTTCATATTAGCCTGAACTTTTGATAGACTTAAAAAACTTGAAACTGTCTTTTCATTCATAATTTTTATAGTGCAATGGAGAAGGGGTGAAAATGAGGACTGAGGGAGGAAGAGTGTCACCTGGATTGTCCACATTATGAGTTTAAACACCAGGATGCAGGTTCTTCTTGTTTGCCTTTGGTCAAATGTCAGATCTGACCTTTTGAATAATGCAGGAGGAAACAGGAGACAGTGGACTGCTATGCAGCTAACACAAAGAGCAATACACCTCCAGGGCTTGAGACAAGTTAAGTCCTAAGGGTTGGAGCTTTTCATGTCTTCCTCCTCCAGCCCCTCCTCTTGTTCCCCTTCCTGATTGCCCCCATCCACTTCCCACAACCATCCTCTCCATCATGCCCCCTTCTCACTATACTGTACTTAGCCTAGGGAAAGGCCTAGATGGCTTTATCCTTAATATCAATTAACTGAAAAGGGTATAACTATCCACCAGTTCACCCTGAGGCTCAGTGCCAACCTTTATTCTCCAAAGAAAAACTGGACACCATCCAAACAGTCAAATCAGTGCTTGCAGCACCGCAATGTCTCACACTTCCCTTCCTTTTTGATAGTGAATAAAAGATGCCTATTGTGGTACAGCGGACATTGAGATATCTGGTAATTGGCAGCCCATCATGGCTTAGTTTTCCGCCACATTGTACCAGCATGGATGGCAGACTGAGACAGAGCCGAAACACAACTCCAGTAGGAGGGTTAAACAGTGGGCATCATGAAGTTGGTATTACCTGGATAATTAAATGCATGGCAGACTGTAACAGAGTCTCCAGTATACAGAGAACATGGAGGGCTCACTTGTCTCTTTATCAAAGTCTCCTGAGTCCTTGTTAAATAATGTGATTGACAATCCTTGGCTCATGATGAAAGAATAAAGCATAGGGACTTGCGGATCTCAATTAACTGCAGAATTAATAATTAAGGCTTACCTGCCATCAATTGATCATGAGCATCAATGGAAGTGGATTTCATTGGCACTGTGATTTATTGTCAGTGGCATTTTAATTTTGTTGACTTATTGTCTTAAATGACTTAGAGACGACATTGCATTCCCCAGTGGTAACCATTACATTGAATAGATCTTAATTTTCAATTAAGTCTGTACAGGACAAGACTTTCAGTGACTTATCAATATACAGAATTTTAGGTCATTAAAGTTTAACTAATTAGACAAAAAATGTATTTTTAGATTTTGACTTACAGGTGATTGGTTGACTGACCTCCCAATGTTCAGCAAGTGCAGAGCGGAATCAGCCAATGGGAGACTGGAGTCGTGAAGTGTTTTTAACAAGTTCAGAACTTAATCAGTGTGTAATATCTTTATAGTACAGCCGAAAAACCGATCGATCTAAATCTAGCTAGCTAGGTTAAATGGTGCCCATGTCTAAAGAGATGTTTATTCCTTTGGCCCAGTAACAGGTTCCAGATGCGGCCAGATGCACTCATTGTCTGGGAGGCCAAGAGAAAAATATTTGTCATTGTGGTTTAAAATGATTATAGTTTTAAATGTAACTAGACAAATCTATTAGGAAATTTAGGTTAACAAGAAAAGCTAAAGCATGGTTATTGCATGCATCTTTAAAGACAAAAGGAACATAGAGAATTAATTTCTAATAATATAATATAAGAATATTAAAAATAATTGAATTCAATTGAAAAAAAAGGAACATCTCTATATTTTGTTCACCCATTTAAAAACATTTCATAAAATAATAGCTTTTGAGTGATGAGCTGCTGTGATATGAAAGATGAGACCAAGTAGAGATGGAGGACAAGCTGCGCACCCGTCTGTTGCCAATGTAACATAAAGACACATAAACATATATTCCCTGTTGTGTATGCGGCAAAGAAAGAGATTTGTCAGCCTACTCGAATTTCAAATAAATACTGCAGCTTTAATTTAGTAATTTACTGGTGAGTGATTTCAGAAGACACTGACAGATATAAGAACCTCTAAACATTTAAAGAAAATTAAATTCTTCTCTTGTTAATTTTTATCTAGTAAACAAAAAAACTACTGCTACTGTAAAATGAAATTCTTGCAGTGTCTCTTTTATCATGATGCAGTTTTAAACTCATCATTAATCTAAACATAAATTTCTCAATAAAGTGCTTTGTTTGGAGTCTCATTTGTTAATACGCTGTTTTTCACTCCCTCAGTGTCTCTGCAGGCTCGGCACCCTATATGTCCTCAGTTCACTCTGCCGAGAGAAACCGGGCAGGTACCCAGGAGCCCCGTGGTTGCTGTGGTGATAGGTCCTGGGGACAGGGGCTCTGGTGGCTGGAGGGTGGCGTTGTCTGTCTTCAGCAGAAGGAGAAGGGTTACACCCAATCTTACTAAGATACAGCCTCGGCTTCCTGCCATGGTTTTCTTCCTCATCTCCTGAAAGAGAACGTAGAAATAAGACAATGTGTCATCTCAGATGTGAGCTGAAAACAATGACACAGCTTATCAACATATAGTAGAAAGTAAAATCCGCTGGACAAAAATAACCCCAAACATTTCACTCTTATCTTAAGACAGTGGCGAGCCATCTTTATTGAAAACACTTGCAGCTCTAAGCACCAGCTTTTTCAGCTAGATACGTAGCTGCAGCTAGCTTCCCTCGAAAAACTGCAGAAGACAATGAAGGCAAAGTTATTCATCTACCATATATAATGTACCAATAACTTTTCTAATTGAAATTCTGTGGGAAAATATGAAAAAAGGGAATAATTTAGATAAATGATTGTGTGCATGGATAAAAAAAGGTAGAAGGAAAATGAAGGAAGTGAAAAATAAAACAAAACCAGAGAGAGGAATAATGTAAATGAAGTTTTGATTTATCTTTATCAAATCATTTCTGGTAAAGAAGATGAAATGTTTAGTTTTCTTTACCAACTAATTGGAAGTCAAAGGAAAAGTATGTAGCTTTATATTTTCTAATACCCTAATTTTTAAATATTATGGTATGGTATTATTCATTGATGTTTTCAATAGTTTATGCTTGTAAATACCTATTTTCAACAGTTTTTCAGTTATGAGACTACATACTTGACCTGTGCCAAATTTCCTAAATGAAGGCAGAATAACATTAATCTTGAAATTATGAATCAGTGACATAGTCTTACAGTTTTCTTTAAATTTACATTAGATCTGGCTCCTTATCCTGTAATAAAAATCCTTTTCATCCTGTTTCATTTTTACTCAGAATTAAAAACTCTCACTCTCTTTGTCCTCTAGTGAGATGTTGTTCTTTTGTTGCTCCGCAGCCTGTGACGCTGCATTTCTGGCCTCCTCCAGATCCATTTGTGCTTTCAGCGCTGCTCGTTTGTTCTTCTTCTTGTTTTCCTCATTTTGCTTGAAAAGGACACACAAGCAATTATGAGTTTAGAAGTGTAGAACAAGGCATTAGGAAACATGCATCAGATTTTAGATGACTTCATTCAACAAACAACACAATGATGAGTGTTCATTTTGCTGAAACCTCTGGTTTTGGGGTACATGTGAGCTGTTACTCTGCTGCTCTCTGCTGGAGTGATCATACTAATACAACTAGGTTTCAAAGCTGGTCAAATGCTTTGAAAAAGAAATTGTCAGGGGCAAAATAATAACAGAAATGAAAGATCGTGAGATTTTTAAACTTTGATTGCCTATTATTTCAATATTTCCTAATTTTTGGTTACCGTTTGTAGTTTTTTCTTCAGTTCCACATTAGCTTCTTTGTAGCTTTTGGATGTGGATTGCAAGTAATAGATGGCTAGTCTGAAAGATAAAATAACAGATTATTATTATAAAATAAACTTTACCACTGAAAGGAAATTAGGACAACAAGTGAAATATTTTAAACTGTGTAAAAAAGTATATATATAATCATGCATCCAGCTGCTGATTGTTTGTTGACTCACACCATAAGCAATATGAATGGTAGCACTAGTCCAGGGTTAGAGGCATAGCTGAACACTTTACTAAACCAGGCAGGGAAGTCTGACTCCAGCGTCTCATGGATCACATCAAACATGCGTTTTTTCCCACTAAGAAGAAGAGAATGATTGTGAAAAAAAGTTCTAGTGATCAAACTTTAGAAGCCAGATCACTTGAACAAACTTCATTACCTGAAGGGTCCACAGTCAAAGGAAGGAGGAATGGTGACGATGGTGTAGATAGCAGGCAGAGTGGACAGGAAGAGGATGACTAGCAACATGGCCATGTAAAAGTTGTTGGAGCCAGAGGCTTTGAAGACTCTTTCCTGCGGCACATTACAACACATCACTGCCCAGCACTGCAGGTACATGGACACATGGAGCCGGAGGACATTCAGGGCAGGTAGGCAGGGGGCATAGAAAGCCCCCATCCTGGAGGAAGAGGAAAAGAGAGAGTGGAGAACAGACTAAAAGTGTTGCTCATCATCACTAGTTGGTTTCCCATTACACCAGTGCTGCTGGTTGCAAATAAAGCACAAAAAGAGATGCATTTGATTTAAATCAAACCAGTGTCGTTAGTCTCACCATATCATCCCTTGATTGAAGATCAGGCCCAGGACATTCCCACTGACATCAAATTCAGAGTAGGATGGCTTTCACAAACGGCACATGAAAGAAAAAAATAACACTGCTGTGACTCACGTTTTCATAGCCAGTGGTTTGACTCAGCTCTAGAAAAAGGTGCAGATTTTTAATGTGTAATTACAGATAAGTTATACATTTTTGAATTAAAGTGGCACTGTCATTGTGATCGGTTGGAAAAGATGACTCACAAATCCGGCCTCCAGATCCCAACACCAGCAGTAGTTGAGGAAACGAACAAGCACGGCTCTCAGGAAATCACCGATCAGCAGCGTGATGTAGGTTGTCATGGTATCAGATATAATTAGCCGTACAAACTCCTGCATAGGATGAAGCAATCGTATATGATATAATACACATAAATATGTGATAGTAATGTTAATTTATAATGCAACTGATAATTTAAAGACAATAATTATTCAAATGTTTTTTTGCTTTTTTATTTATTACTTTTTCATTGTGTATATCTCTAAATATTTAACATGCATCCTTAGGTTAGTTTACCTTGTTTATTGTGTATAAGATTCCAGGGAATAAAATGCAATTCCATCCCTCCCTAACACAAAATACTCTTTATGTTATCTTTAATGCTAACCTTAAATCACCTGAACTTTGTATTTTTCCATATTTGTGTTTCATACATTTCTATCTAGCAACAGATTGTGTACAAATCACATTTCTATTTCCATTACGAATCACGGTTAAATATATTTTAGATTTTGGTGTCAAGCAATGCAATAATAAATAAATTGTGAGATAACCCATTATATTTTTATAGATTTTGAGAAAGAAAGTGTTTCTATCAAAAATAGCTGCCCACTAACTTCAGTTAGTGTTTGTGTTTGTGTAAAGTGAAAGACAAAGACTCCGTAATGACAAGTGCCATGTTGAGATAAAAAGGGAGATTGAATGGGAAAATGGCCTGATGAAACAAAAGGAGATTTTATATTGCACATTTTCTTTGTATTCATTCATTCCTATGATTATTTCATAAGCAGTCACCTTGAGTGTCCACAACTTTATGCCGTAACAACACTTACATCATACAGTTATATAATACTTTCACAAACATGCATGCACACTGACCTGCCCCACCATGGTCTCCCAGCAGGGCCCTCTGGGCACATCGGCAGGTTGGATAGTGATGGGTGGAGCAGTGGTGTTTTCTGATACTGTGCCATTGTAAAGACTTGCCTCCCAGGTGGTTATATTAAACTTAACAATCTTTTCCTCCTCCCTCTGAGACATAAATACAGACACACACAGACTTCATTTTGATCACAATGTAATAACACAAAAGTATCTCACACATTTACACACAGTACTTCTCACTTTGAGGTTGATCTCATCCATGAGTGCAATGATGAAGGTGTAGAGATTTCCCAGGAAGAGGGCAAAGATGCGACCCAGCTGCCACTGCAAGGCGACACGTGGGTGGTAGTTCTCCAGGGTGCTGATGACGTCAAACAGCATGGGGCAGAACATCCCCAGTAATGACATGACCATGTTCACCTGGGAAAAACAGGGGCCTCAGAATCAAGAAAGCTTATATCACATGTGAGGACAGCAGAGAACAACACAGAATTTTTTAGAGCACAGCCCACTTTTACCCAGTATATAATTCAATATATAATACAAATATATAATACAAAGTTCCTAGCATAGTGTAGTTTAGTGTCATAAAAAGGTGGGCAATTGAGCCGTAGTTAAAGTTTCTACAATGTACTGAACCATCTGATATCTATAGCTCGATCTTTGTATTTGAGTAATATAGGTGGGTTAAGCTACATAACCTTTATTACTTAGCACAGTACAACACACTGTGTTCCAAACCTATAATAAATACTAAATCTTAGCAGTTTTAGTGTATGAGGTATATTCAACTTGAAAAAGTAATAAAGTATACTCATAGCAGTCAGCATACAAAAAAAAACAAATATCACACAACTCTATATAATGAACTAGTTAAAGTCTGTATTCTGTCTCTTTGATTCCCTCTGCCCATCCCTAATTTCTCAACTCTACCTCATTCCTTTCCCACCAGGTGTGATTCTCCAGTCCATCTAGGGCAAACTTCTGGGAGCGACGCACTACAAAGTAGATGAGGTATCCACTACCTGCCAGGCAGCACAAGACCAAGAAGTTGGCCAGCACCCGCAGAAAACGAGTCAGATGGATGTTGTCATCTTTTCGGCTCTCTTGCTCCTCTAAGATTGCTTCCTGGAGAGGTGAAAGGATGAATATAGAGGATATAGTTGATTGTATTATAAATGCCAAGACATATTTTACTGGAACACCAGGGTCCTGACCTTGAAACTGGTGGTGATGGAGGCAAACTTATTGTCTGCAGTTTCAGGGTTTCCTATCAGGTAGTCCCAGCTGGTAAACATCTTCCAGCTGAAATTAAAGCTGTTATCATCTCCAACCCCCGATTCATTCGCATTACGGGCCATCCTTTAATCGGAAATCGTAACAGATTCAGTAGAGCATCGTGGCTCAAAGAGACTAATTCGTTGTTTGCAGTCCTAATAAACTTACGTTCTTATGACTACCATATAGCTATAAGCCACTGTTCCCACACCAACCAAGAAGTACGATAGAGGCATACGGAATTTGAACCAGCCAATGGCACGCTGGTTGTTGTAGTAGCCATAGAAGAGGACTGAATACTGAGCGTAACCCTGTGGATACAAATTGCAGCTGCTGTATGGTCATAGATTTTCACGTTTGTTTGTGTTGGTAGCACTTGGTGATTTTCTTTTGTTACTTTGGGCTCTTTGTTTAAAACATGTCACTGAGAAATATGTAAAAAAAAAGCATCATCCGCATAGAGTTCATGAAGTGAGTATCATGTTGCACAGATGTTGCCAACTCACCCCACAGTCCCATAAGACAGCAAAGTCCATGGCACTGGCCTCCTCAGCCCTAGGGACAGTCTTCCTTGGGATGCTACCATAGGGTCTACCCATTAATGCCTGTAATAATAATAATAATAATAATAATAATAATAATAATAATAATAATGCCAATAAAAGAAGACTTAATTGTCTTCTCATAGTTCCAGTCGAAGGCAGACATTTTATTTATTTTTCACTGGGTGTAGAATATGTGGAGTTAGAACAATCAAGACAGGATGAAATAAAGGCATGAATACCTTTAACTATAAAAAAAAGGATTTGCTTTTAACTAAAAGCAGGACAGAATAACCCCTTGTACTTGATTTCCATGGATCAGATCTGAATCAAAAGACAACCTGGTATTGTTGCTATCTCAGTCTTATCTGTGTTAAGCCGGATAAGGTTACAAAATGTCCAATGTTTAATATCCTCATAGCAGTCTTAGGCCAACTAAATTTTTAAGAATCAGTATGGTTGACTGGAAGAGATGTGTTGTATCTACTAAATATATGACCAAGTGGTAGCATATAGATTGAGAAGTGGCCAGATTCGAGCCCTGAGGTGCACCGCAAGAAAGGTTCATAGAAAAGGAAATTAAGCTACCTAGTTCAACAGGAAAATGTATGCCAGAAGATTATTGGAAAAAAAACTCAACAAACAAATGGAAAGAACTAATAAATATAAATAAGAGCAAAACTACAAATGTGTTATAGGGAAATTGTAAAAGGTCCCCATACCTCTGGCACCATAACCAAGCCAAAGGTCAGACCAAACAAGATCATGTTGATGCCATACATCCACCTCAGGAAGATAAAGTAAGAGGCAACTGAGGAGCCAAAATGACCTGAGAGGCAGAGGGAATAAATATGAGGGCAATCATTACACTAATACTTAAACCTAACCCTTGTGTTGTTTTATCATACTTCTTTAGCCTAAATTTTGAAATGAAATCTTTGGTTATGATGAAAATGAGTATTTGGGGTAAAAAAAAAGAAAAGAAAAGAAAAAAAGGACAAAATAAGCATACTCTCAATCTCCTTTATTTTCATCTCCCACGGAATGCAGGAAGTTTTGAAGTTCTCAAAGTCCCGTTGGAACTTCATCCATTTCTAAAAAAAAAAAAAAAAAGAAATTAAAATTAGAAAGCATCATGTAGTCTTTAACATTATTTAAATGCTATTCTATATAAATCAAAGTCAGGGATTCCTTGCCTTGGTCATCATGACCTTGTAAGCATAGAGCTTCCTGCCTTTCCCTTTTCCCAAAGCTCCCTCATATTTCTCCACAAACTCCTGGGACTCCCTGTGAGGAAGCAGACATTTGATTCAAATATTTAATGTTGACACCTGGAATTGCAGCTGAGAATTCAGGGGAATCTGATCATTTAAGGACCCTATGTTTATCACTAAGAAGTCAAAGTACCGTAAAGTCACGAGTTTCTTTTTCATTGGCCAGGGTTTTCCCCTCAGACTTTGGATCAGTTTCTTCCTCTCGTCCACTGCCTCCTTCAGTTTCTCCAGCTCCTCCGGTGACAGAGACTCTGGCCTCACCTCTTTCACCTCATTATCCTCTTGTTCATTATTCTCATTGTCTTCCCCACTCGAATCCTGGTCTGAACTGAGGCATAGAAGAGCAGTGCGTTTAATGTCTTTGCCCTTTTGTTGTGAGCACAATAAAAATCATTTTCCTCAGTAGGAAACTACAGATAAGGTAAATTTGTGAGATAATACTTTACCTTGTTTCAGCTACTTTCTTGTGCTTTTTCTCCTTAACTTCCTGTGCTCTCTCCTTTACTGTAAATTTACCTCCATCTTCCTCTTTCTCTTCTTTTTTGGCACTTCTGTGTTTCTTTTTTCTCTTGGCAATCCTTTCTTCAGCTTCTCCCTCCCCATCCTCTTTCTCCACTTTTCTTCTTTCATCATTTTTGATATTCTTCCTTGTTTTTGCTGTCTTACCACTTTTTATTTTGGCATGCTCCTCCTCGTCCCTCTCTGTTCCTTTTTCTTCGTGATCATTCTTAGTTCTCCGTCTCCTGCCCCTCTCTTTTTTCTCAAGCCTAGCCTGCAATTCCTCCCCCCCTTCTCCTGCTTCTTTAGATGCTCTTTTCCTCCTCCCATTTCCCCTTTTCTTTTTCTCTCTATCAGCATCCCTTCTATTTCCTGTGTGTCTTTCCCTCTTGTGTTCCTCTTGAAAAGTGGAAACCTCATCCTCGTCACCTGTAGTGACAATGTAGATGCTTTTTTTATTCAGTGGTAGAATAAGTTTTGATATCCTTCACAGATTATTCACACACATCATTCTTTCTGCTGTACTATAAAAAAATAATCACCAATGTCTTACAGTAGATGTTGTCATTGTTCTCTACTCAATTAAACCACCTGTTTTTCTCTGTCGCTCATATTTTATACCAGTGTGATTATCCTTTTATAACTCTGGACACAGGTCAGGATAGAAGGGCAAATGGGAGTGTTTATACTATACAGGACTGGCCAAGGAAATACAGAACTCCAGTAGATGAACTGGTGGAGCAGCAAGGCAAGATGGGGCTGCACTAGCAGAACAAACAATGAAGCTTCTGAGTGAAATGTGTGAATATCTTGTTAAAAAAATACAGCAAAGACTAAAAATGATCTAGGGACATTCAGAAAGCAACTCCTCTGCCTCCCCAATACCTTGTAGAGTAGAAATATTCTGAACCATGTGATGTTCAATGATTAACATCATGATATAAGAGAATCTACTCACCTGAAGACTCCAGCCCAATGTCAACTGTGGAACAGACATAATATCAAAAAATTTTCCAACTTTGAATTTTCACTTCTTCCAGCATACAAGAGGTAGGAGAAAATTTGCTATTTTACATTGTTACAATTTTAAACTTCGTCCTCAGTTCATTTTTTTTTTTTTTGTTTTTCTTCAGAATTGAATAAATGAAATAACTCATATCTGTACGTTGTGTTGTCTAAAAGTTTCCATTTATTCTTCAGCTCAACTTCCAAACCTGATTAAATGTAGAATTGTTGAGTGATGCCTCGTGAGCATCAAATCCCAGCATCTTTTGCTGCAGTGCCTACAGAAACATACAGATTCTGAACAGTGCTGTTAAATGAGGCATAAATTCATAACTTCATCACCTTTATCAAAGTTTACATTTGTACGTCTCTATTGCAGAGAAGACTATGTGATTCACCTGAGACACGTGTAAAACAGCCTCCATCCCCAATCCTTTCATTTTTTGAGAATTTAGACTCCATGAATGCTATAAAGCTGGTTGTATTTCTAACCAATTTGAATGTATTAGTCAATTGAGGGATAGGATGGATATTTGATTTAAAAAAATCATTATTTTAAGTCACATGACAAGTCTCATATTTGAGTTATGATAGTGAGAACCATAGAAAATCATAAAAGAAGAAATTAGCAGGCTCCTCTGCTGTGGTCCAGGAGGCAGACACCCTCTCCATGTTTAAGAGTCGGCTTAAATCCTTCCTCATTGATATAGCTTATGGTTAGAACTTGCTCAGCATTAGCTCGAGCCACCTCCTCACTATGCTGCTATAGGCCTAGACTGCTGGGGGACTTCGCATGATGCACCGAGCTCCCCTCTCCACCGCGTCTTCCTCTCTCCCCATGCACATTAATATCGCAAAAATGCTTGTTACTAACTGTCCTCCCTCTCTCCCTCAGTTTTGTGCTTCCTTGTCTCTCTCCTCTTCCTCCTGTCGCTTTCTGCAGGTTTCTCTGCCTCTGATGCTGCAGAGTCTGGATCCATGGCTGCAGATCATCTACTGCTCCATGAGCCTGATCAACACCTTTAATTAATTTTAATTATCTTTACTACTGTTACCATTTCATTTAGTCCTATTAATAATATTAGCCTGTTAGTATAACTATTAGTTTTGCTATCAGTCCCATTATTGTGCTGTGCTCTCGGCCGGTCGAGGCAGACAGCCGCCACCATGAGCCGGGATCTGTTCAATGTTTCTACCTGTTAGAAGGGAGTTTTGCTCATGGGGGAAAATGTTGGGTGTCTGTAAATAAAAACTATAAAGAGTTTGGTCTAGACCTGCTCTATATGAAAGGTTCCCTCAGATGACGTCTGTTATGAGATGGCGCTGTATAAATAAAGTTGAATTGAATTGAATTGAATTATTCATTATAGTTCACAATGTTTTCACAGGTTTTATTTTTTAGGTACATAGCTGCATTGCATTGTCAATCCCTGTCTCTGATGACCTCAACTTCATAAATCCTGTTCATTTATTATATCTTCAATACAAGCCTGAACCCTTTCACTGGCAGAGCTTAGTCTACCTTATTGTGTACCTTGAACTATTGTCCTGCTTTAAAGGGGGATAAAGAGGACTACAAAAAGGACCACTGACAGACCTAACAGATATTTATGTAGTCGGCCCTTTGATGTGTGTCCTTAGTGTAACCGGAGTGGCCAGCACATGGGTCATTACGGCCATGTGCAGCAGAGGGGCACAAAAGAGACAAACAAAGGTCTAATGAAGGGAGACGGGGTGGCCAAGCCCACAAGGACGGGGGGAGACAGCTGAGGGCCAGAGGCCAGCTCCCAAATATGCAGCAGAATGAGTGGGATGCAAGAAATTAGTGCATGAATATGTTTGTGGTGGTGGAGGGCTGGCCTCATATTGATCATTAAACTCAGAAATTTAGTGTAAGTAGCTGGAAGGGTTTTACACTATTAAAGCTATTAAACTCAATAAATTGGGATGGTCTTGTCCAAAAATAGGTTCAAAACAGTTATCATGACTATATCATAAACACACAACAAAGACAGAGACTAGAGGGTCTTGCTTTATTATTAATATTAAATCTGAATATAGATGTTGCCATGAACTGAAAATTAAGGATAATTTATAGCATCATAAAATGTGAAAAACCAAAATAGCAATTTGGTCAAGCAAAAATAAAGATTATTATGGTCTTACTGTCATTCTCAGAGGTGATCAGAGTGTTGCGAGGCATCTTCCTCTCATGGTCCTGCATCTCCCACAACAGTCGTCTCAGCATCCGATGGACATGTGGGGTGGAAATGAAGTTGTGGGTTTTCAGTGGGCTCTCTCCTGCTGCATCTTTAGTGCAAAGAATGCAGCTTATCCAAGCACACACACATACTTCCATGGGAATGAAGAGTGTGCGTTTCTGTGAGTGTGTGCGTGCATGCAGAGGGGCGGGTACATGATGAGCAACTCGCATGATAAGTTTGCTTTTTCGTTGCCACCCATCGACCCGAAACAGGGACAATGACAGCACAGAAACCCTAGAGCCACGCAATTTCACTAGTGATCAATTATTCAAAACAGTTATGACTGCCTTTATGCAGGTATGTGTGTGTGTGTGTGTTTGTGAGTCTTTTAGAGTGTAAGTGTGCAAGACAAAAACATTAGGACTGTGAGAGCAGCAGGCCTAAGTGAGGGTCATTGCTCTTTTGTTTTCGTTGTATCGTAACTGATGACTCAGCTTTTAGGGTCACTGAGAAGTGACATCCAAAAATCACATTCATCTCCTGTAGCTCAATGGCCTCAAGGTCAACAATCTGCTTATCCCATCAGTTATTTTCCTTCTGGTCCGACATACTCACCCATATACTTGTCACTTCTGAATGAGCCCATATGACTAAAACTAGCAATATTAGTCTATGTAAATCACCAATAAAGAGGGGAATAAAATGGGACCAAGATACCAATCCTTGACCGACTATCTCTGTAAATTTACTTTTCTTATTTGCTTTCACTAAGTGTCTCACAGGTTTATGTAACTCCTATTCTCAAAGTAATAGCAATAATTTATCTCTGAGTGGTGCAGATGTTTCAGGTTAGAAAGCTATTTCCCTGTCTCTGTGTAAAATAAAAGCAGAAGCTGACATTTCACATTGCAGTGAAGAATATGATATTGTCTCAGTTTTGTGTGTTTGAGTAGGTTCCTGGACTAATTCAACCATATGACACTGAAAGTGTATGTTTGTTTGCTTGTTTGTGCTTGTATAAGGATTTTTTGTTGAAAAAAATTCCATCACATTAAGGAGACTCACCTCCTGTTTAGAGACAAAAGGCTGGTGCTCACAAAGTAAACTGTTACATTTTAGGGATAATATGTGTTTTTTGGTGAAGGTAAGGGGTTGGTTAAGGTTAGTATAAGGATTGTTATGCACTGTACTTTTCACTTAGAAAGATGTTATATGTCGCTGCATTGTTACATTAATTGGAGACTCACCCCAACCTGAACTAGTTTCGCTTGAGGTTAGGACGAGAAGTAAGATTTGGACAAAAAAAATGTAATGTTTTCATATAAGAAACCTGAGTGTGCAGAACAAGCCATGTGTCCATTCTAAACAACAGGGTTGATGTGGAATTAAAATCCTGGAAATTTTTATGGTGTCGTACTGCAATGACTAAAGAAAGGAGATCAACATTCTTTGCATAAAGCTACAGTATTTAATAGAAAAGCTAAGAGGGGAACTCCAAGCCCAGAAACCTGTAGAGGGCGATGTTGCTCTATAGTGGAATGTATAGGAAGATGCAACTCTGCCCTGGTAAAGATGATATTTATCTTTAACTAAATCACTGCCTGCATGTGTGTCTGTGTATGTTTGTGTTTGCACATGTAGAGAAAGCCACGTAACCATGTTTGTGTACATGCGCATCAATTTGTGTAGGAGTGATATCATTTTCCCAGTGCTAAAGTTAGATGCAGCTATAGGGAATCACTTGCAGGAGAGGTAATGGAGGTGGTCAAGGCCACTTGAGCAGAGTGTAGCATCCAAACAAACTGCAACAACTGCAAGATGCATCTGACTGTAAATGGATGCATGACTGCAGTACTGCTAAGATGATTAGCAACTGAATAAAGGACAAACTACCAAACTGTAAAAGGAAGCAATAGGAGGTTTCTGTCATAAAACTGATAGTGATAAAAGTGGCTGAAGGACAGAACATTATTTGATAGTTAAGGGTTGGTCCAGCCAAACAATGAAGAACGATACAATGAAAAAAATTTACCTCTTGTACTGATTTATCTGAGATTTCTGCCACCAGCCCAAATACTATGGGGGGGAATGTATTTGGGATGCACAAAGTATTTTCCTAGAATGAATCCAAAATTCTCTGTGTAGTGAGATACCACAAGGGCTAAACGAGATAATTGTTTTATTTGTTTTAAATTTGGATGATCAGACAGACCCTTTATGGAGTAGGATTTGTACAGGTGATGTGGCCCTTATGGGCACATGCAGTGTTTTGATACACACCTTTATGTCAAACTATTTGAAGCTCAGAATGTGCACTTATGTCATATATACTATACATTTGAAACATGTAATGCTTTGAAATTAATATATGTTCAAAGTCTAAACACACACCAGGGAATCAGAAAGGGACATGTTCATGGGGGAAAAAGGAAAAAAGCAATCATACAGTAAAAATAACAGGTGCTTAATGGTTTAAAACAACTTTTGTCATGGAGAGTAAACTAATCTAATCAAATCTAATCAAAAGTCATGTGTTTGCAAATGTGCATTTTGTCCCAGCCTGTTTGGACAACTGTGCCATACTGTACACATTGGTGTCTGAGCAGGATATTACTTTAATCAGAGCACAGTTTGTGCTGTTTTTTGTTTTTTTTGTGAAACACTCAGTAGCTATCAGTGTGCAGGTGTTAGACAGTGATTCATCCATCTGTCGCCATGATAAAAGACCAGTTAGCCCTGCAAAGTGCCTGCATGTACTGTATGAGTCAAACAGCAGCTCTGCAACAGATGATCAGTTTGTCACCAAGCTCCCTGCCCCCTAACAAAGGTCTAAGAGGCTGGTACAAAAGCACAGACTCAGAGGAGGCCTGTCTAGTGAGGTCTGAAGGCATTGTACTGTACCTTGCTAAAAAGTAAATTTCAGGAGTTAACAGAAAAAATATCTTGTATCAGATGGGTTGGTGGTTATCGTGAGAAAAAATCTGCAAAGAATTTCAAAACAAATCAAAGTGTACCATAACAGTAAAAACAAGAAAAAAAATCTGTATCACTAATTCTACCTGTCCTTCTCAGTAGCAATGAACCCTTGGACTTTTTATAGCATCAACATCTCCCCATCTCCACAGCTGTTTACGCTGAATGTAGAGAAGCAGCCAGTTGTTACCCTCAGGGTAAAATATGGCTGTTTATGTCAGAGGGAGAGAGGGAAGGAAGCTGAGAGGAGGGTACAGGTTTATCAAGTATTTTTCAGACTATAAACACATTTTTGCCAGAGGGATTCAAAAAGGGACAGTCATTGCATACAGAATCATTCAGGATGTCTATAGCACACCATAACCCATGTATTTTCACTTTGATCCAGGTTGTTTACTTGAAATACTGTCTGG
Source organism: Istiophorus platypterus (assembly GCA_016859345.1). Classification (NCBI taxonomy): domain Eukaryota; kingdom Metazoa; phylum Chordata; class Actinopteri; order Istiophoriformes; family Istiophoridae; genus Istiophorus; species Istiophorus platypterus. The sequence goes on from CM029115.1 coordinate 9,004,165, forward strand.
GATGATTGATTGCTTTTGAAGATAGGTTTTTCTTTTCAGTTTAAAAGAAAAAAGATTTATTTGGATATTGCTGCTTCATCCTAGTTTAATACCGAATAATCACAACATCTATTGAGGAGGAATAGGAAAAAAATAGTGGAAATTTGAACTTTATTCAGTCATTATGGAAGCGCTTAGTCTAATCAACATGTCCTTCCTTCTTCCAAAACTAAGCAGTTGCACAGCTGGATTTTTTTTCCTCTCCTTTTCCCCTTCACTAAATTCCTACTTCTTGTTTGTGGGTTTTGGACTGTTGTACCCGGGGGTAAGAAAGAAAACATGTCAAGAAGGAAATTTAAACCTTCAAAATTTTAACAGCAAGAGAGAAAAGAAGCTAAAGAGATAGTTTACATGTATCAAGGTGGAGAAGTGTGTTGCTCAATCTTGTAGACCACATTCATGGCACAGCCACAGATATACAGTGTGTAGGTGTGAGTGACAGAGGAAAAATGAGAGCATGGTGAGTATGCGTGAGTAAAACAACGTCAATAGGCAGGGAGGAGGAGCCAGTCAGGCTATGGGTAGTGTCAAGGGTGGGGCTTGGCTGCTGCAATTGACAGATTATACTGGCGGAGGTGTGGCTTGTCCTTGCAGACAGAGAAGCACGTGGCTAGTCCCGTCTGCACGAGGGAGCAGCAACAAAGACCAGCCAGTCCAGGGAACAGAACAGAACACAGGACATCTGCTGTACACACACACACACACATGCACGCACGCACGCATGCACACACACACACACACACACACACACACACACACACACACACACACACACACACACACACACACACACACACACACACACACACACACACACACACACACACACTCTCACTTTCACAAATGCACACTCACACTCACATGCAGGAGGCTCACATTTGTTCACAAGAGGCAGGCATGCAGTCACACATATAGTCTTATATATCAGCTGCAAATGACAAACCAACACAGACCAGCATGTATATGAAAATAGCAACATAACATTTTTATATGCATATACACTACTTTGTTGGAGCTTTCCTTACTCTCACAAACAAGTACATTTATATGCACACCATGTTAGTCCAACAATCATCCAGATACCCATGTAAGGTGAGGGTTGTATATGTGTGAATAAGAGAGGGGAAAAGAAGAAGTAGAGAGTTTAGATGGAAGGTGTGAGCTGGGAAAATTTGGATGGAATCCTCCCTGGTCAGAGATAAAAACAAGACACACTCACACGAGACGCAGAGGAGTTGTATAGCAGCACAAGTGAGGGACTGAATGGTCAGTTGGTACTGAATCAGCAGATCCATTTTTTTTGTTGTTCTTTGTTTATCACTTTATTGCTTTATGTCTCTTTAGTTTTTTACAGAAGCCTTTCACCTACTGTTTCCTCACCAATTTACAGCAACAGCGTACATTGAACTAAAGGGACAGAGGTCTTACAACAAAGCCGCCCCTCATCTCCCCTGAATCAAACAGACAGGCAGCCTCTGTTCATGAAATGTTTCTCTTTACTTATGTTAATACACACAAGCACATATGTCGTCACACCCTTTGTAAGGGTTTGCACAAGTTGAATGTTGACAGAGCAGGGTGGGGGGATCAAGTTTTAAAGCAATGGTTTTAGTCAACCTCAGTGCAGAGCTTATCAAGCCCCGCACACAGTTTATGTAAATGGATAAGCTGCCATTTCCACCACTAGCCCCTTTATCAACAGTGTCTCACCACACTGACGCCAGACACAGGCAAGCTGTGCATGTGTTTGTGTGTGTGTGTGTGTGTGTCGTGTGAGCCAATATCTGCCTAGTAACTACAGACAGGCTGTTCTAGATTCACATAAGTAATCCTCACACCCTCACACACACTCACACACTCAGACGAGCACACAGACTGAAACACAACAAAAATATAGCCCCAAATTGTATGTATCTGTTGCCATGGCAACGTTGTCACTTTCACCTGCTAGTGTATATTCATGGTGGTTGTTAACCCCCACCCCCCACCCCCATGCAACCAGCAGCACTTAACCATTGCACGCTCTCAATGGTACAGAAACCTACAAACACACACATTTATGGAAGCCAAGCTATGACAGCGAGGGGGATGGGTAATGATACTCGACACTTCCCACTCTCTCCTCAGCTGCCCCCTCCCCTTGCTGAAACCCATGAACCTTCACATACTAAACAGACATACATTTCACACACATGCTCCTTTTCTGCTCTGTACAGGGCTGGGTTAACATAACACTCACACACAAAGACCTCAGTGTAAAACACAGACTAGGTTTCCCCTTCGCCTTCCCCCTCCACCTCGATGGTTTCTTTACACTAATATGAAAAGCTTTCGAGCTAATTCCTGTACAGTAACTGAACTGTACTATTACTGTGTATGATACATGGAGGTAAATGTACATTAAAAAAAATGCCACATGATGTTGTTTAACAAGAGCTAATCAAATTTATCCATGCATCTGACATTGGGTGAGAGCCAGGGTGCAACCTGGACAGGACGCCGGTCTATCACAGGGCCAACATAGAGACACAAACAACCATACGTGGTCATACTCACTCAGGTCATACTCAGTTAACCTGAATGTCTTTGTATCAGGAGGAAACCCACACAGGCATTTGTCCTTGCATGTTGAAATCTAAACCATGATTGTTGGTCTCGCAGTGCCTGTCAGTACCTCACTGTTCACCAACATTTGATTACACTGTCACTTTCATCAGAGAATAATCTTCCCTGTTTTTAAAGACCCTCCCTTGACACACTCACTTTGATGAACTTACTGTCACCAAAGTGAGTCTGTGTGAAAAGCCTAGAAAGAAAAGCAGAGGACAGTATTATCGACATGATGTGATACTGAACAAATTACTGAAAATTATCAGTGTGAATGTGTTGCACGAGTCCTCATGATAAGGACTCCTCCACCCCTTTTTCTATTTTTCATTCCATTGATAACAAAGAACTACTGACTGTGTAACTTGTAAATGACTCATATAACTGGCCATCCTACAGTTATAGTGACTCCGATAATCACCAGATGGTTTAACATTTACCAAAGATTAACAGTCTCACCAAAGCTGATCATGGTTTGTTGTCAAGCAATGTTCCCTGAGTACTCCTGTTAATCAACACTCAGTAGCCAGATCTCCTCAGCTCTTTCAATCTTTATGACAAGAGAGAAAAAAAAAACTTTATAAAACTGTGAAACTTGTTTGTTTGTTTTTTTTTAAATAACATTTTGTATGTTTTATTTATGTGGGAATCAGGTCACGTTTGCATTTCATGCAAGTTTCAGGCCTCTTTTTTTGACCATCTGGCCTAAAAATATTATATTTATATTGTATTATAATAAGTCCAAAAGTTAAGGGAAGATCAGTGGGTACCTATCTTTATTTTCACTTGGCCACACCTTGAAACTTTTCAGTTACTATATGAATTCTGGTTTGGACAGGAGCAAAATAGATTGTATTAGCCAATGGCTCCCAGACTCTACCAGCCTTTCCATGAATCCACTCATTGATCAATGACAGCCTGTTCCCTTAAATACACTTGAACACACACAGCCACTAAAACCACACCAGTAGTCTGGGTATTGTTTTCTGCTCAGCATTGCTTGTAGTGCTTGGGGATGTGTGTGACGTTACACTGACAAGATGAGGGAATATGTTGGGACTTGCTAGACCTGCAATGAAAACTATTCAGCAAACATGACACACTGCAAAGGAACATATTCTTCATATTCACAAAAATATGACCCCTAGATGATATGATTTAGTGGCTGACGGCGTCAAAACAGGGGTTAAAATAAAAATTGAAAAAGAAAAGGAGCCCACATGATTTATATCATGCTTTATGTAAGAACCTGCTATCACCAGGGCAATATCCAAGATTTTAGATGTACTCAGGCCAAGAATCAAGAGTCCGCAGTTTTTTTGCCATGCCCCCATGAAGTCTCTGATCACCATTTTGTGAAAAATTTCTTTTCCAACTTCTTGTATATTAATGCCAATGTTAGAATTTATAGTTTATTTTGCAAATGTTTTATGCCTACACAGTTGTCTAAATGCTATTCATCACCCTACAATGTTAGGCTTATAATTATTATAGTAAAATATAAAGCGTAATTATATCAGCCCTGGTTTTAAAGCTCTCATTTTGTAAAGTGTTTAACTGTAGAAAGTAAACTCCTCTTTATGTTGTTTAAAACCCCCAAATTCCCTGAAACAATACTGAGGACATGACCTTTGCCATAGTTGTTCCCATTAGAAACCTAAACTGATTTCACAGACATCTTCTAACAGTACATTGTGAAAAACCCTGATCTCCAGGTTCTGCTCAGCTCTTATCATTTGTAACCTCCCACAAGAAATGTTTGCTCTCTCAGCGTCAAAACAAGTGTATCTGTGTGCTCTTGCGCTGTATGTTTATCTTTGGGAGAGAAAGTATTAGTTACAGGCCCTAAGATTGAGGATATTTCCTCAAAGTGAAGAAATTTTGGCTTCACTTGGGCCAGAGCTCCAAAGAACTGTTTGAGAGTTAAGAATGGGAGTCAAGTTAGAATTACATTTGGGCTCAGTTTAACGTACGGGGTTGAGGTAAGTCTGATAGTTAAGGTTAGCAACAGGGATGAGGGGCTAAACAGTGCCTTACGTATATGAGTTATGTTGTAATTGTCATGGCACAAGGCCCTCCCCCATATAATGGTACATTAATCGTTTTTAATCATAAAATACAAATCGACATCAGGATCAATAACTGTGATTCTGGCCCTGGTATTACTTAGTTTAAAACCAGTTTTTTTATCATCGCCCGGCCCTCTTCCCTGTTGTAACCCGCCTAGAAAACATGTTTACACTCTCGATGTCAACACAAAGAGAGAGAGGGCGAGTGTGTGTGTGTGTGAAAGAGAGAGAGAGAGAGAGAGAGGGTGGGCAGCCTAGTGTCTAGTGTCACTCAGAGCTCTCCCCTAACAAACAGGCTTGTATATCTCTCTAGTTATAAATCTGCGCCTGTTTTGTTCCTCTGACAGAAATAAACATACTGTGTGGCAGGAGGGGCGAGGCTGTTTTCACAAACAAAACAAGAGCCCTCTCACGGACATAGGCTCTTTTTAAAGCGGGGTATTCCCGGAAGATTACCCTCTTTATAACACTTTTTTTTTCCCAAAATTTAGTCACGTCAGCGTCATTATTAATTTATCCATTCATCTGGTTGGATTACTCAATATGATTCGTGTCCTTGTCGGAGGATGACGAATAGATGTGTAATAAGAAAACTCGGGCCGCGCGCATGCGCGGAGCCGGACACGCCCCACCGCCTCCCCTCGGCGCTCGGGGGCTCCGCGGGCAGCCAATGGCGACGCGTCGTTTTACCCGTGACGTCATCCGCCACCCCCTTTACTAAAGAAGGAAACAAACATCCAGCGAGAAGCGACGGGAGACGGCGAGAGACGGACCGAGAGGCAGGAGGGCGACGGGGCGACAGGGCCAGCTCAACCCAGCTCAACCCAGCTAAACCCAGCTAGACCCAGCCAGACCCAGCCAGAACCAGCTAAACCCGTCTGACAGCGTCCCACACACACGGCCGGACGGAGACAAGGGACGTTAGCCCGGGATCCTCCGACGTACGCCTTTTTGTTTTTACTTCCACCAAGACAAACGGCCACTTTCCTTGTCTTCTCGCGAGAAAACTCCATCGATTTTTAGCAGGTGATGATCTTGGATTATTGCTTTGTTTTTGGGGGTTTTTGTTTTTTGTTTTTGGTTTTTTTTTTGTTCTGAGCAACAAGGATGATTTCTGAAGTGAGCTCAGCTTGTCGAGGTAAACATCGAAAAGAAAAGAGGGGTGTTTAAACTTAGCCGACGGTCGGTCATGGCGACCTTAAACGGTGGATTGAAAGGTCAGGTGGTATGTGCGTGATAGTTTTGTGTGGTAAACAAGCTTTTATTTTTTGGTCTTTCGCTCGCTGTGGTTGTCACCAACACCAGCATCATCATCATCATCATCATTCTCATCATCATCACCATCATCTCCTCCTCCTCCTCCTTAATGGAAATATCACAAGCACTCGAACGTGACTCCGTCTGGTTGAGGGGGAAAAACAAGGGAGGGAGCTAGCTAGTGCTGCTTATACTGTCTCTGTTTTTCTATTTGCCTCCAGCTGGGGGATGGGGAACCAAAGCCAGCTAATTCCTGTCTACAAATAGAAAATTCATAAGCCGAATAGGCAATTGGAGCGAGAGGTTTGCTCAGAAATTTCTACAGAGCATTTGCTTAAATATTAAATGAAGTGCCTGTACCGCTTCGCTTTGTGCGAGCAGTAGTTCGAGCTTTGGGGGAAACGGGCTTTTTGCTCCGTGTTAACAGCTATGTGGCACCGCCAGGTCGTTTTTAAGTACTTATGTGTGATTATATAATCGAGCTTGTTCTCAAAGCTTCGTTGTAACTTTTTTTTCTTTTTTTTAAATGGTTAATAAGAGAAACGCTGCGACAAAGGGGGACTACAAAACGATATCTAAACAGGAAGCAGAGAGATTGCAGACAAAGGGAGAAAGAAGAAACAAAGGGAGCAGAGACCACAATGTCTAGACTGTTGGTCATTTCAGAAAACCTCAGTGTCGTTGCCTTGCTGTCGGCCTCTGATGGTTATTTACACCACTGGGACCTTTTTAAAGAGAATAATCTACTGCTTGTAACAAAACAACAGTGGGCTTTTACTGTTCTGTCCCTCAGTGTGACTCAGTAGTTTTCACAGGGCCTGAAATATGAGCTGAGCTTTGCGGCTGATAGAGGAGCACAGTCTTCCCCCTTTTGTTCGCTAGAGATTATCATACCTATGTCTTTCAAAAGTGTCTTCAGCTGAACTATCACTTAGAAAACAAATAGAACAATTCGGGTCCGACAAGTTTTCACATTTTTTTTTTCTGTGACTGTATTGGCTTTTTGTAAAAGGAAGCTAGTGGTGAATTATCACGAGTGGCAATCTGCCTTGTGCTGGAAAGCCCCTGACTTGCCCTGTCCGATACATTTTACAACACACAAAACGTTATAAGTGACAGATTTTGGCTGTTTCACTGCCAGTGTCAGGAAACCATGCATAGGTATTTGTTAAGCTCACAAGCAGTAATGTAACTAATTAACCAAGGTGCATGACTGATGATCTTCAGTTGGTGATAATGACAGCATAAACAAAATATGTTATACTTAATGAGCAGTTTGTGTGATATTTTCTTTCTAAAAGGCCTCCTTTGATCATTAAACATTTATAACTTCTCAAGTATGCAGGGTATTCATGTCAGGTTGAAAGCTTGACAGATTTAAACATGGGCTACTTGGGTGATTTTTACCTTCAGCCATATCCCTGTTTGTGAGAGATCTTGGTAGAGGTTAAGTTAACATGCTGGCTGTTTCTCTGTCAGCTGGGGCCAAACGTGACAACTGAGCCACACTGTCCATTCTTCCTTTGTGTCAGAAAGTCAACAGTCACAGTCGATCTATTAGCTGCTATGGGCCTCGTCGTGCTCTTTGTAGTACGTGTCATGTTCTTTTTGTTGTCAGATGTGCTGTATATAACATCGATATCCTTCCTTAGAGGGGCTGTTTTAGCTCAGAGACCTTGTCCAAGAACATGGGGTCTAGATGTCTAGTGTCTGGTGTCTAGATGTAACTATTTACCTAATAAACTGAATAAAATCTTTTGAGCCTCATGGTACTTACCAACCTCTGGCTCAGACCTGCTGTCTGGTATTTTTCAGCAGTCAGCAGTTGAACACGTGATGCAAAGGGAGAGAAGGTCTTTGTGGGCTTTTCCAAGGAAACCCTTTGTTGACACAACGGTGCTAGCATGCAGGAGTAGTGAAAGAGAGGAGGAAGGCGGAGTGGGGGGATAGCTCAGGATTTATTAGCACTTGTTAGTGTGTTGGTGAGGTCGGTACACCTTGAGTTAACTGACAGGACGTTCTGAAACAACTGGCTGCCTTTCTGGGAACATAAAGCTCGCCTCCCCTGTTTGTATCCGTGACCAGAATATAGACGAGCAAGCAGCTGCCATGTTACAGCACAACAGGGCCAAAGGTTATTTACAAGGGAAATATGATACTGTTGCTGATAGATCACAGATCACTGACAGATGCTGGCTGTGAGGGTTGTTTGTTTGTTTATTTGTTTTTTTAGCCTGGTATCCGTTGATCATGTGGCTTCTAAAACAGCCAAGAAAGGACTGGCAGCAGGGATACCTCTTACCCAACTAATCTAGACATTACCGACTGTCTGTTTGTTCATTCAACAAGGGTTTTTTTGATCTGTTACCTCAAAGGCAGCGTCTCCCATTATGCAACTTCCTGCTGTATTGCGTTGCAGCAGGACGGTGTTTACAACGTCATAGGGCTACACGTTTTGCCAAGTTACGCACATACACGCTAATTTTTCTGGGCGTGTGTATAGGGAGAAATGACTCGATAAGTTTTGAAATGCCTTTTGTGGTAAATACCACGGGGGGGTGGGGTAATTTCTGAAACTGTCGACCTACTTTCTTTGTACTCATTCATTATCTCATTTCTTTTACCTTAGACAGTGTATTACGTTACTTACTGTGTTGTTTTTGTCCTTTTGAGGCTAAGATACTGCTGTGAGTCAGCATCATTTTGTGTCTAGATGGAGAAAATGAATAGCTCGGTGAGGGATTTTCTGATATTGTCCATAATCATTTTTTGTCATGATAATCATAACACACAATGATGGTGCATTAGTTGTCAGAAAGTTTCATGTTAATCCTGAGGACCTGTGTTTAAATGGGGTTATTTTCTTTCTCATATAAAATATCCACCCTTTTTAGTTATGAGGAAATAACTGTAAAGATACTACTATAGTTAGCAGTAAGGAAGTGGAGCATGTGGGGAAAAAAGGCAAAGTTTTTCCTAAAGCATTGTACAGATATGAAAATGAAAGGTGGGTCAAATGTTAGGAAGAGCCATAAAAACTGTTCTCAGAACTGTGAAAAGGGGTGAGGGGGTGGAAGAGATGGAGGGAGGGAAGGGGGACACAACAATGGACAAAGCTGTGGGACAGAAAAGACTCTAGCTTCTGCCAAAGGTGCTGAACAAAACACAGTGAATGTTGTTTGTTCTCTGGCTTCCTGTGCAGAAGTGTTTATAACTGTATTCATGCTATAGGGCAAGCCTAACAGACAGGTGTGGTGATCTCAAATTTTTACAATATGAGTCTCCTGTTATCTGTCAGCGCTGTTGACACAGCAACAGTTTTCTCTGGAACCAGATTTGCAGAACAGGGAAATGTGTCCTGCGATGGTAGTATTTGAGCTTTCATTTGTATTTCACATTGAGGTGTTCATGCAGAAAAATGCGTTTTCTTTGCATATATGTTTGTGTGTGTGTGTGTGTGTGTGTGTGTGTGTGGGGGGGGGTCTATTAAGCATTCTCACTCTGTCTCTCTCTCACTCTGTTAGCAATGGCCCAAGAGACGAACCAGAGCCCGGTGCCCATGCTTTGTGCCACAGGCTGTGGTTTCTATGGCAACCCAAGAACAAATGGTATGTGCTCTGTATGTTATAAGGAACACCTGACACGACAACAGAGCAGCGACCGCATGAGTCCCCTCAGCCCTATGGGTAAGACAGTCCACAAAAATACACAATAAATAGATCTTATGCAGTTCTAAGTGATTCCATAAGCCCTGTGTTTGTGATGTTAACAAATTAATGTTGCTCAACCTATACATAATCAGCTAGAGAGAAGGAGGAACTTGAGGAAGTGTAGACATTGTTTTGAAATGCAGCAAGTTCTAGGCCAGCCAGTCATTGTTTTTTTCCCCAGCTCTCCTCCCCCCTGCCCTCCCTCTCTATTTTTCCACTCTGTGTAATGAAAGACAGCGTTTGTTTCTTCATGACACTGTTTAAGGTTTGGGGGTTAATCACTCCTTTAGATATCCCTAACCTAAAACGCTAAAGTTCCTCTTCAGTTCTCAAGTCTACTCAAGACAAGTTATAATGGGTTTATCTAGGGTAGATGAGGTAAATTTGGTATATTCTGATCTTAAGATAAATACAGTGCAGTGCTCAGAAGTTGTCTTTTTTCTGACTTCACCTCTATTGTGTGTATTGTATTGATTTCAAACATTACTTTTTCCAGTTTTAGTTTTGTCTAATGGAGTTCACTCTGTTCCTATCCAGGCTCAGCTGCTAGTCCTACCTCAGAAGCCTCTGCCATCCAGAGACTAGAAGCCAGTCTAGCTAAGGTTGACGCCTCCCCTGCCTCTTCACCAGACATGTCTAGGTCAGTATTGGATGTGTTTGACTGTTTGAGATAATTCTTTAAAATGGGGAATGTGTGAACTGCTGGTTGACTCGCTCCTTCCTTCTGCTCATGCCTCCCTCTCTCCCCTTTATGTAAACCCCAAAGAACTGTTCAAGGATCTCTTCCCGTGACTCAACAAATGACAGAGATGAGCATCTCAAGAGAGGACAAGCCAGAACCCCTAGAGCCTGGTAAAACTCACAGACATGCACATATACACACTTGAAGTAACAGACAGGCTAGAAGACATTAGACACACACGCAGGTGACTCCTCACATACAGGCCTCTTAAGGCAAACATTACCCTGTAGGACCCAACAGTTTATTTTTGATGCTTCACTGCATACTGTAAGCCCCACTGTTAGTTTTACTTACAGCCTCCAAGAAAGAGAGCCTGCCTAAAAATAAACTGGTTTAAAAATACCTCTACACCAGAGGGCATTCTCAGATTTGATGCTGCCTGCCAGAGGCTTTCACCGAGTAATTCACTACCTTCTGCCAAGAACAAGACAGGGAGATTTAGAGATTAGGAACAGTGTAATTAATATTGTTTTGGACTAAACTACACAATTTCAGTTGCCAGTGTATTTGTCTGTCTTACATTACACTACCTGTCTCTCCCTTTTATGTATAGTTGTAAGCCAGCCTGCTGCTTCAAGCCCTACTCCTGTAGCTTCTTCCAGCAGCGAGGAAAGCAAGGGTGACACCCCCAAACCCAAGAAGAACAGGTGCTTCATGTGCCGCAAAAGGGTGGGCCTAACAGGTGAGCTAGGGGCATGCAAAGGGGTGTCTGATGCAACACAAATTATAATTGTCAGTGTTGACTGTTTTACTGTTTATAGATGAAAAGATGAAGGGTTTTCTTTGCACCTCTCCAGTGTAGTTGTGCACTTTGCTTGTTCAAACTTTGACCCTTTACCTTTTTGCTTCCAGGCTTTGACTGTCGCTGTGGCAACCTGTTCTGTGGCATCCACCGGTACTCCGACAAGCACAACTGTCCCTATGATTACAAAGCCGAGGCTGCTGCCAAGATCCGTAAAGAAAACCCGGTTGTGGTGGCTGACAAGATCCAGAGAATATAGATTTGACAAAATCAGGAGTGACGATTACAACACCTTTGACACAGACTGGAGTATGAGTGTGAACCTTTGAAATGAGCACTGGCATGAGTGGCTAAGTGAGGATTGAAAGGACTTGATTTACAAATTACAACCTCAAGAAAATAAGGGGAAAAAAGAAGAAAAAAATGAAAAGATCCTGTCAGAGGGAGATGCATGAATGATCACCTTTTTTTCCGTTTTTGATTAATTCATTAGTTTGTTTTATCATATTTTCTGTGGTGTGATTTTTGCCGCTGTTGAGTCCCTTTTTTTTCTAAGCATATGTAATGTCTTATTAAAAGCAGCCCAGGCTAACTGTCCAGGATGTGCTGTGCTCCTCTCGCCCAAACCAGGTGCCATTTTGTGCCAAACTGTAGACAGCCATTTTACTCTGACCATGTCATGTGTCATACACTGGTGGGTCTTTCAAAGTATTCAGACAACACAGTAACAGTCCACACAGGTTGTGTCCCTCAACCTTTGACCTTCTTGTTCCGTGCTCCGTTGCTACTGGAGTCAGTCCACGTTTGGAGAGCCGTACAACTGTCCCCCACCGTGCACAAGGGGCTTTGTTACTTTGTCTCTGTCTTTCGTAGCTTTACCTACCTCACAGCTGCTGTGTTAACTTTTTTTGTCTTCCTTTTGACTTTGTTTTCATCAGCTTTGACCCCAGCAGAACAATGGATCGTCTTGATAGTCCGCCTCAGTGACCCTGTGATCAGCAAGTCTGTGCTGAGTTTGATTGGTTTGATTGTGATGAGGCTGTTTCCATTATGGCTGGAGGTATCATGCTAGACATGGACAAACAATTTACTCCACATTTGACTGAGTCTAAACATTTTCAATGGATATAATGGGTAAAGGGGTTCCCCAACTGGTGTGAGCTCAGATTGTAATCTCAGGCACCTGGTGCAGGGCTGTGTGTACCGATATGTGGCCTGAGAGGAAGGATGGCACCCTTCCCTGGCAGGTCTGGTAGGTGACTTTAGGCTAAAATATTGTAGGGGCATGAATGAATGGGATAAATGCATGAGTTACTCTTCATTTGCATTAGTGTTTCAGAAATATTTGGCATCACACAACTTAGGGTTTCAGGCATTTTATTCGCTGAGAGACAATTATCTGTTATGTTGTATTAGCTTTTTTTTTTCCTCTCTTCCATTGATATTGTACTGATGTTAGCGCATGTGTTCAGTGCATTTGTGGAATTAGAGTATGTGAACCATGATTTTTCTTTCCAGTTTTATTTTTTAAATGCGCTAACTCTGTGTGCGCGCGTGTGTGTGTGTCTGTCTGCGTGTGAACGTTTGTGTGTGTGTGTGTGTGTTTGTGTGCGTGTGTGTGTGTGTGTGTGTGTGTGTGTGTGTGTGTGCATGGTTTTTTGTGGGTGGGTGGGTGTGTTGTTTCCCAACCCTTTTGTCTGTGGAGATACCCGGTTTATCAGCACATGTTTACAGAACTACAGGAGCATGCCAGAGCTAGATTTATGAAAAATAATAGATACCAAGATTAGATGTAACTTCTCATCTGTCTAACAGCTAATGGTCTGTGTGTCTGCTATAGAGCACCGTAGAGAAGTGTGCGTGTGTATTTGTGCACGTGCACATACCTGTGCAAAAGTGTGTTTTCAAGGCTGCCTGACATATTGAAAACCATGTATGTTTGTGACTTGTGTTAACCCCCCCCCCCTTTTTTCTCCCCTGTAAGGATGTGTTTTTCATTTAAAAGATAACTGTATGTATCTGTTTGAGTTTTTCCTTTCTGGTTCTTAGTTATATGCAAATTTGTACAAAAAATGAAAAAACAACAAACTGTGTTGATATTTATGTATTACATATAATCTTGCTATCCAGCATTACGACAGAATAGTATCATGTAAATAAAACTGTACAGAGAGACATTACCAAGCCTCATTGTGTTTTGCATTACACAGCTCACTGTTTTTCTATATTGTTGGATTTTTTTGTGTGTTTTAGTAGACTGGGTTTGGCTATTTCAGCACTTGGTTTCCATATTATCACGTTTTATTATTTTTCCTGTATACATAAACCTGTTAGGCCAGAAGGGTAAATTTAAATGGGGTCATCAGGTTCATAATGCCTTTGCAGTGTGTGTGTGTGTGTGTGTGTGTGTGTGTGTGTGTGTGTGTGTGTGTGTGTGTATATAAATACTTTTTTTAAGGGCTTTTTTTGGAAAGATGAAGTTAGTGATGAATCAGCACATGGTAGTTAAAAGTGAACACTGGAACTAATTTCAGTCAGGACAGGAATAGTGTAGGAGCCACATGTCAGGAGCTCCAGCATTACCCTGTAATACCTTATCTAGGCTGACCCAGCCTCTTTAGCATCCTCATGTTAATACAGACCTCTGGCAGAACAAACCGTAAACTTCACTCAAGTTTTCCAAACCCTGTCTGGGTCACACAGGAAAGATTAATCTCCGCAGCCAGGAAGAAAGCAATCTTGTTCCACTCTATCTAGGCTAACTCTGTACACGCAGTACGCACATGATGTGTGTGTTTAGAGACAATGTGTTTTCTCGCACTCCCTTCAGGAGCTCTGGGGGCAGAGTGTTTTCACAGATGGTGTCATTCACGGCAACAGCTGCTCAGACAGCTGAGGTGTGCTCATGTGGTGTTCCTGTGACAGAAAGCTACAGAGATCACATTGTCTGGACACACGTCTCAGTACAATGAAGGATTTACACAAAGGGTGAGGAAACATCAGTTCCTTGAAGTATTCATGCTCAAGATTGTTATGGAGACATCTTAAGCCAACCGTCGAGAATGTCCTGAATGACAGATTCATCACTGACCATGCGATCCTCCTTATTGTCTCCTGAAGTCTGCCTGTCCTTTAAACCAGAGGGGACAGAATAGTGGGCTTCAAATTAATGCGTTGACAGATGAGGGGAGGATAACCACACATCCTATGTGACCTAGAACAACTGCAGGCATCCGGAATCTCACTCCGTGTGTAAGTGTGTGTGTGCGTGCGTGCACATGTGCAAAAGAGCCGGGCTCGCACAGTAATCCCACACCCACCACACACACGTTAACCTATAATTTGTTTCACTTATGTATGTAGCCCATTCATCGGTGTCTCCATCTCTGTCTCTCTCTCTGTATTTGGGTGTGGCTGAAGTTTAGATGCTTTCGTCCTACACGTAAGATGTGAGAGATTTTGATTGGCTGAAAATGACAGATGTTGCCAGATGTGCAAAAAGGGGTTAGAAATCACACAGAAATCACGCAGACAACTGTCACCCCACATTAACTTCATCCCTCTCCTTTACTTCTTGTTTTTATGTGTGTCTGCCCCACTTCGCATCATTGTTTCTACATTTTTCTTCCGTGCTTCATCTCAAACTACATGAGTATAAAAAACAGGACCCTCTTCGACATACACACACAGAATGCTGACATAAACGTGTGAAATTCTTGACCATACATTTGTAATATGACGTCCATTCATAATGAATACTCACATACACAGGAAGCATTTGGGTATATTTCTCAGGAGGTAGAGTGGGTCGAACACTAATCACAGGATTGGGGATTTGATCGCTGGCTCCCCCTGTCCACAAGTCAAAATGTCCTTGAGCAAGACACAGAACTTTGAATTGCTCTCAATGCTGCCATCTAGTTGCTATTTGTTTTTTAAGTGCAATCCTTTTACCATGCATTTACAAAAGCACCAATGCATATCCAATTGACACACAACACTATCCATACCAAGACACACATATACTGCATAGTATATGAACAGAATAAAAGCCATGACAGAAAAAATTTCTTTTAGGAAGAGCAGATATATTGGTTATCGGCTTTTGCTTTTTTTTTTTTAAAAAAAAAGCCTTTAATTCTTTTCTTTTTTAGGGGGCATGTCAGAGAATTCAGTTTTGCCAGAGAGAACTGTATTATGTTAAAAAATAAGAAGAAATGCTCCACAGATTGACTGTATGCAAAGTATGGTAAAAACCTTTTTTTGTGTTTTTGTTATGTGTGATGACAATGCGCACAAAAGGAACTGTGAATCAAACTGGGATAACCCTGGCCTCTTGGATAGATCAATGTCATACCTAAACACAAAATAAAATCTTCCAACATTTTAAAAAGTCAGGCCTGGGATGTTATCATGGATGGATCACTGAATGGGTCCAGCAGGCACAGGCCCAGGAAAGTAAACCACCAAAGGAGATACAAAACCACCACAAAGAGACACAGAATGACAACAGTGAGAGGCGGGACAACCAAAAGGAAACACAAATAACCACAAAGAAGATGCAGAATGGCAAGACAACTATAAGGTGATTCCTGTCAGGCTGCAAAACGACCACAAAGGAAGCACAAAGCAAATACAAACAGACACAAAATCACTATTAAATATAGAGATGGGAAAATAAATGCAAAGTGACAATAAACAGCTACAAAGAGATGAAGAGATATACATGTCTGTGGCCAGGGGCTCATAGTATCTTAATCTGTCGGTGGTATCACAGACTGACGAAGTTCATTATTTTGGAGGCAATGAGCTGTATTAAACCAAGAATCAAAAGACAAAGACTGAAGCAGATAAAAACCTAAAATGTTGACTGCAAGCACTTAATCACTGCTTTCATTATATATACATAATTGAAGAGATTGTTGGAACTATGGGAATAATAACCTTTAACTTTTTTGATAACCTTTTTAATTTATGTCCTTGAGAAACCACGTTGATCTTGTATTCTGTAGGTTCAGTTTTTTTAAAACTGAAAGTGTACCGATAGAAACGCAGCCTGCAGGGGGCGCTACGTGTCTGTGCTGAAAGCGGCTGTGACCTATGACACCGGAAACGGAAGCGGCGGCTTGTTTTGCGCTCGTGTTAGCAGCGCTTTTGTAACGTATGGGAAACGCTTCTTCTTGTACGAATCTCCTACATCGGGAAAACAATCTCATGCCACAGATCTAAACTTTGCACCGATGCTCCCGGCGTCTCCATAAAAAGGCAGAGTCAAGTCAGCTCTGTGGCTGTTTACAGTCGGTCGGCTGGTTCGCGTTGAGTAAAAGTGCGGTAGAAGCCAGAAGACAAAACCCGCACCATGGCGGATGTTACTGCTCGTAGCCTGCAGTATGAATACAAAGCGGTGAGTGCATTTGTAGTTAAGAACGCGTAAATACCAGGACATGAGAAATACTAAGTATAATACGCTGTTAAGGTATCACACTATCTTACTATGTAACACGTTTTTAATTCAGGCCACTCATTGTTTAGCTAGCCCGTCGGCTAACTAGCATTTAGCTAAGCTGGAGCCGTGCACACTGGTGAAAGTCAGTTACCGATCTTTTGGTCCTTATGTGTTTTCCTTGTTAGAACTCGAACTTGGTGTTACAAGCCGATCGCTCTCTGATCGACCGCACACGGAGAGATGAACCCACCGGAGAGGTGCTGTCCCTGGTGGGGAAGCTGGAGGGGACCAAGATGGGGGACAAGGCTCAGAGGACCAAACCTCAGAAGCTGGAGGAGAGACGAGACAAGTAAGCGCTGTCAACAACAGATTTTTATTGTCTTTTTCAACTTAAAGCAGCACACTAAAGATGTCGAGTAACTATACATTGCCACCACACACTTGCATATCACATAGATCACATATTTGTAATCTTGACTTGACTTCAAACCCACAAGATAATCATTAATGGGTTTCATTTTTGTTTTGAAAAAGATCATATAACTATCACAGTCCAAAAGTTAATTACAAACAATGATTGCCATTTGCCAGACAGATATAAAATGCTTAGAGAAAATGCTTATGACAGAAATTCTTACAAATTCATGTTCATGTCAAATTCAGGCAACATTTCCAAACAATATGCAGTTTCATTTGCCTCACAACTCATTGATAACGTAACTTTAGCGAACCAAAAATAAAGTTTACAAAAGGTTCACTGTGATGGATCATCTGTCACAAGCAGATTTGAAGGCTCTCCAAGGTGATACGAGGAAAAGCAAAAAATCTTTGCTCCACTGAAATGGCGAAAGCATTTCATGCATGATTGTTTTAATACACTTCAGTTTTGTCTTTCCCGTGTCTGTTGAGGGACTTTCTCATCTCTCTTGTTCTGTCTTTGCAGGCGGCGAAAAAGAGATGAGGACAGGCACGACATCAACAAAATGAAGGGCTTCACCCTTCTGTCTGAAGGCATTGATGAAATGGTGGGCATTGTGTACAAGCCTAAAACCAAAGAAACCAGAGAGACCTACGAGGTGTTACTTAGCTTCATCCACGCTGCTTTGGGAGATCAGGTCAGTACATACTACAGCAGCTTGTCTTTAAAAAGTCGCAAACACCTGAAATGTCATTTCACTTGGTTATTTATCTCCTCTGCAGCCACGTGATATTCTGTGTGGAGCAGCGGATGAGGTACTAGCAGTGCTGAAGAATGACAAAATGAGGGATAAAGAGAGGCGGCGGGAAGTAGAGCAGCTTCTTGGACCCGCTGATGATACACGCTACCATGTGTTGGTCAATCTGGGCAAGAAGATCACAGACTATGGGGGGGACAAGGACTTGCAGAATATGGGTAAGTACCAGGGAAGCAACAATGGAGCCATGATTATCATAAGTCTGTTAATGAAAGTGTACTGTACTTTTTGCTATAGTCAAACCACCCTCTATGCTGACAATATTGTGTTACCTGTCAGTGTTTCATTAAGGTGTTCTTGGGATTTTTCACTTTATTTCATATCCACAGATGACAACATCGATGAAACATATGGTGTGAATGTCCAGTTTGAATCTGATGAGGAGGTGAAGATTTTTTAAATTTTTCCTTAAGAATTTCATCTCTGATGTTATACCACATGTGTAGCTCAAAAGTTATAGCTTTAAAACATTTGGGCTAATGAAGTTGGGATGTGAATTTTTCTTTTCTTATTATGTAGGAAGGGGATGAAGACCAGTTTGGCGAGGTACGAGATGAACACTCAGATGAAGACAGTGAAGGAGAGGAAGCAGATGTGGGCTGCACTCTTTCAGCCAATGTAAGTGCAACATCTGCATCAATACCAGTGCTGTATTAAGCCCTTATTCTGGCCGAATCCTTGTGAATTATTGGATACTGTACTCACAAAAAACTAATAAATTACTCTTCTTTTAGCTTGGTGTCACAGGCGATGTGATGACAGTGAAGAAAAAAGATCTACATCCTCGTGATATTGACGCCTTTTGGCTCCAGCGTCAGCTCAGCCGTTTCTATGATGATGCCATTGTCTCACAAAAGAAGGCAGATGAAGTCTTAGAAATTCTCAAGGTATGTTTGTCACCTTATCTGTTTTGGATTTGGTTTTTTTTCGTAGGTACATGTATATTTTTAAGACTGGCTCATCCATCATCTCTCTGTATTTCATAGACTGCCAGTGATGATAGAGAATGTGAGAATCAACTGGTGTTGCTACTGGGTTTCAACACCTTTGATTTCATCAAAATCCTCCGTCAGCACCGTCGCATGAGTAAGTCTGTTTTGCGGAGTGACATTGTCTAAGATTGTTATATTTTGTGACTTGCTAAAGTTGTTATCTTTGCTCTTCCCTCTGACATACAGTCCAGTATTGTACCATGCTGGCAAGCGCTCAGAGTGAGGCAGAAAAGGAACGCATCATAGGCAAGATGGAGTCTGATCAGGAACTGTCAAAGATTCTTTACCAGCTGCAGGAGACCGAGAAGGAGGATATTATTCGAGTGAGAGGACTTGTTTGTGAAATTACTTTGAACACTTTGCATAAATCAATTTTCTTGTTTAGTTTGTTGCATCTGTAATTGTTGGGTTTTTGTGTCTTTAGGAGGAGCAATCTCGTAGGGAGAGGGTGAGGAAGTCTCGTGTTGATGACTTGGAAGCAATGGACATGGACCACGGAGAGGTAAATAATCCAACAGGGTTCATATATCAACAGCACATCATCCAAGCAGGTTGACTCCCTACGGTAGTTTCACTATTAGATAACCTGAGATTTACTACACTGGGTAGTAAATATTCTTTCTTCTTTTCCAACAGTCAATGGCACCGCGGCAGTTGCTAGACCTTGACGACCTGGCTTTTACCCAGGGCAGCCATTTCATGGCCAACAAACGTTGTCAGCTGCCAGATGGCTCTTTTCGCAAACAGCGCAAAGGTTATGAAGAAGTTCATGTGCCTGCCCTCAAACCCAAGCCCTTTGCTGAAGATGAGGTTTGTTGTTTCTGTGTCTTAATATGACTTAAATCAAAGGTTTCCTCTTGATAGGGACTGGATAGAAGTGTTCAGGTCCTAAATACAGTCTGTCATCATGCCATTAGGTACTTGCTGCTATTGAGAAGCTGCCCAAGTATGCTCAGGCTGGATTTGAAGGATTCAAAACCTTGAACCGCATCCAGAGCAAGCTGTTTAAGACCACCATGGAGACAGATGAGAACCTCCTTGTGTGTGCACCTACGGTAAGTAAACTTTGTTAAACCCAGGATCATTTTGACAGTTTTTCTCAACATTAGTTTATGTTATAATTTTGATAATCTTTTTTTACACAGGGAGCTGGTAAGACCAATGTTGCCCTGATGGCAATGTTGAGGGAGATTGGAAAGCACATAAACCTAGATGGAACCATAAATGTGGATGACTTCAAAATCATCTACATTGCACCTATGCGTTCATTAGTACAGGAGATGGTGGGAAGTTTTAGCAAGGTAAGCAATGTCTCTTTCCTTCAGAGCTTTGTTTACATTCTTTGAGGTCATTTACAAGCCTGTGGGGCATAGATTTACAAATAAGTTTTACATTTCTTCTCATCCCAGCGTTTGGCTAGTTATGGTATCACAGTGTCTGAGCTGACAGGAGACCACCAGCTCTGTAAAGAGGAGATTAACGCTACTCAAATCATTGTCTGCACCCCTGAGAAATGGGACATCATCACCCGTAAAGGTGGAGAGCGTACCTACACCCAACTAGTGCGCCTCATTATCATCGTAAGTAAGATCAGTGAATTAAAGAAGAGGTTTTGTCGGGAGACACACCTTCAAAAGAAAGTGTCAACATTTATGCAATATAAAACTCTGATAACTAAGTGAATGTTTTGTGCAGGATGAAATCCACCTGCTGCATGATGACCGTGGACCTGTGTTGGAATCTCTGGTTGCGAGGACCATCCGTAATGTAGAGCTGACCCAGGAGGATGTGCGTCTGCTGGGCCTCAGTGCAACACTGCCCAACTATGAGGATGTGGCAACCTGCCTGCGTGTAGATCCCTCCAAGGGACTCTTCTACTTTGACAACAGGTATGCAGTTCGGAAAATGACAAAAAGAAAATTTAATGCATGAGTAATCATGTTTGGAGTTCAGACAACACATTCCATGACAAGAACAGTTTTTTTATTTTTTACATTTTTAGCATATACATCTTTAATAACCACTTTTTTTTTTTCTCTGAAGTTTCCGCCCTGTGCCGTTAGAGCAGACTTATGTCGGCATCACGGAGAAGAAGGCCATCAAGCGTTTCCAGATCATGAATGAGATCGTCTACGAAAAGATAATGGAGCATGCTGGAAAGAACCAGGCGAGTGCTGTTTGACTAGTTTTCCCATGTAACTTTATTCAGTGACCTCATGGGGAAACAGGCAGAAACCACAATGACTTGGAATCCTGCAACTGCATATGCAGCCTACATTACCTGCTGAACTAACACTGTTCCACAACCATGTTTAACCAGATTTGAAAGACTCCTTTCATTCATTTGTCTCCAATAGGTGCTAGTTTTTGTCCACTCCAGGAAGGAAACGGGAAAGACTGCCAGAGCAATAAGAGACATGTGTTTGGAGAAGGATACACTGGGTCTTTTCCTCAGAGAGGGGTCTGCCTCCACTGAAGTGTTGAGAACTGAGGCAGAGCAGTGCAAGGTGAGCGAACGCCACTGAGTTGAAACTTCACTGCAACAAAGTAAGAGATTTTCTTCAGTACTTGGTCAGAGCAATGTTAGATTTACACCTGAACTCTCATATTCAGAACCTGGAGCTGAAGGATTTGCTGCCTTATGGTTTCGCGATCCACCATGCTGGTATGACCAGAGTGGACCGTACGCTGGTAGAGGATCTGTTTGCTGATCGGCACATCCAGGTTCTGGTGTCTACAGCAACCCTGGCTTGGGGTGTCAACCTGCCGGCACACACTGTCATCATCAAAGGAACACAGGTGTACAGCCCAGAGAAAGGCAGGTGGACTGAGCTTGGAGCCCTGGACATTTTACAGGTCAGGATATACTGGATTGTTACTACAGTGCAGTAAAGCCGGCTTCGTAATTTCATTACCAGTAATTATTCAATTTATTTTATCCAATTTTAGATGCTTGGTCGGGCTGGTCGCCCTCAGTACGACACCAAGGGAGAGGGAATCCTGATCACATCCCACGGAGAGCTGCAGTATTATCTGTCCTTGCTCAACCAGCAGCTGCCCATCGAGAGTCAGATGGTGGGCAAGCTGCCTGACATGCTCAATGCAGAGACGGTACTGGGCAATGTGCAGAATGTAAAGGTTGGTGACCAACATCTACAGACACCTTCTTTTAAAATAAGATGCTGATCAAATTGTCCGTTGCTTTTAAGTTTCTGCAATTTCTCATTTTTTCTTTTTTTTTTTTTTAACAGGATGCTGTTAACTGGCTTGGCTACACCTACCTGTATGTTCGCATGCTCCGCAACCCCACCCTGTATGGTGTCTCTCATGATGACCGGAGTTCCGACCCCCTGCTGGAGAGGCGCAGGATGGACCTGGTGCACACAGCAGCTAGTGTCCTGGACAAGAACAGCCTGATCAAATATGACAAGAGGACTGGCAGCTTCCAGGTATGCACATCTTTCAGCTGAGTTTGTGTTTTAATATCTTTTTGTGTTTTTTAAAGTAGCTATGAATTCGATTTCATGATTTTATGATTTAACTTTGAGTCTTTTTACCTCTAGGTTACAGACCTGGGACGCATTGCCAGTCACTTCTACATCACTCATGACTCCATTCAAACGTACAACCAGCTGCTGAAACCCACTCTCAGTGAGATTGAGCTCTTCAGAGTCTTTTCCCTTTCCTCAGAGTTCAGGAACATCACAGTGAGAGAGGTATGTTGACTCCAGATAGACACGGTGGCTTGATTCTAATTCTCAACATAATCAAACGTGCTGAATTTAAATAGTAACGTATGACTTCGGCTTTCAGGAGGAGAAGCTGGAGCTTCAGAAGCTACTGGAAAGAGTTCCGATTCCTGTGAAGGAAAGCATCGAGGAGCCCAGTGCTAAGGTAGCATTATAAGGCTGATGTGACATTGTGTTTTTTCAGAAAAGCCAGCATCCAAATACCAGGTATTCTTAGTGCAGAGAATATAAGCGAGTGATTGATTTTAGATTGCAGACAAGGCAATAACTTTCTCAAAAAATGAAGGGTCTTATCTTGGCTCGTTATTTTCATTTAAAAGTTTATGATATGTTGCCACAGTATGTTGCTTAGTTTGTCGTGCACAAATTTAACAGGCAGATTGTGCATTCTGTGTTTTCTGTGTTCTTATTTCAGATCAATGTGCTGCTCCAGGCGTACATCTCTCAGCTCAAACTGGAAGGGTTTGCTCTCATGGCGGACATGGTGTATGTTACACAGGTGCGGTGGTACATTTGTTGCTTACATTTTTGTGCTGTCAGCTTTTTGGTTTTGAGTACCTGCTTTACAAACATTTCCCAAAGACATTTTTCCAGTCGTTTTGTACAAGGTATTTAGTTCCATATTCCAGAATTGAAAAAGGCAGAAAACATATTCCATATCATGCATATGTGTCAGTTTTTATATACATGTTATTAAATGGTTATATATTTTTTCCTTTTTCTTTCAGAGCGCTGGGAGGTTAATGCGGGCCATATTTGAGATTGTGCTTAACAGGGGCTGGGCTCAACTCACAGACAAGACCATGAATCTTTGCAAGATGATTGACAAGAGAATGTAAGTAGAATTATTTTCTTTCCAGATTTAACATAGACCTTGCCTTACCTAGCCAGGTCGCTGATACTCTGGATCTCCACAGGTGGCAGTCAATGTCTCCACTGCGTCAGTTCAAGAAGCTGCCAGAAGAAGTGATCAAGAAGATTGAGAAGAAAAACTTCCCCTTCGAACGTCTCTATGACCTCAACCACAATGAGATTGGTGAGTTTTCTTCCTCCTCAGCATTTTCATTGGCGACCTCCCACCCCCCGCGGTAGTCATAAGTTTCTTATGTATTTCAGGTGAGCTGATCCGGATGCCAAAGATGGGGAAGACCATTCACAAATATGTCCACCAGTTCCCCAAACTGGATCTGGCTGTCCATCTGCAGCCAATCACGCGCTCTACGCTCAAAGTGGAGCTCACCATCACTCCTGACTTTCAGTGGGATGATAAGGTTAGTAGTGAAGACCCATCATGTGCTGGACCTAAAATGTCACAGTCTCTAAGCCTCCTGACACGCTTTAATTTTTCTGCGTAGATTCATGGATCATCTGAAGCTTTCTGGATCCTGGTTGAGGATGTGGACAGTGAGGTCATCCTCCACCATGAGTACTTCCTGCTCAAAGCCAAGTATGCGCAGGACGAACACCTTGTGACTTTCTTTGTCCCGGTGTTCGAGCCTCTGCCACCGCAGTACTTCATCCGTGTAGTCTCAGACCGATGGCTATGTAAGTATCCTGATAGAAATGTGTTAAAGAATATACAGTTTTTATGTAAGTATTTCAACTAACTGCTTTATTTTTCCTGTTTTCAGCCTGTGAGACTCAGCTCCCAGTATCCTTCCGTCACCTGATCCTACCAGAGAAGTATCCCCCACCTACTGAGCTGCTGGACCTGCAGCCTTTGCCTGTCACCGCTCTCAGGAATTCTGCCTTCGAGGCTCTCTACCAGAACAAGTTCCCCTTCTTCAACCCCATTCAGACACAAGGTACACAACAAGAAAAAAATGTTTCCGCTACTCATCCAAAAGACATTTCATTCATCAGTTGAAAGATGCATTTCACTTTGCTTTCTTGACACTGTTGTTTTGTTCCTTCCCCCACAGTCTTCAATGCTGTGTACAACAGTGATGATAATGTGTTTGTGGGAGCTCCCACCGGCAGTGGAAAGACAATCTGTGCTGAGTTTGCTATTCTGAGGATGCTGCTGCACAATGCAGAAGGTCGTTGTGTCTATATTACCCCCATGGAAGCACTTGCTGAACAGGTGGGGAAGTTATGTGGAACCTGGAGTTGCACTTACTATAACTAGCATTGCTTACTTTTTCCATCAAACATAATTAATAATCATGTGAATCGTCATCTCTCAGGTATTTGTCGACTGGCACCAGAAGTTCCAGGATGTCCTGAATAAGAAGGTGGTTCTGCTGACAGGAGAGACCAGCACAGATCTAAAGCTCTTGGGAAAAGGTGACATTATTGTCAGTACCCCTGACAAATGGGACATCCTGTCTCGTCGCTGGAAACAGAGGAAGAATGTCCAGAACGTCAGCCTTTTCATTGTGGATGAGGCGCACCTTATTGGAGGAGAAAACGGAGTAAGAACATGATACTGCTATGTGCTGCATTTCAGTGATTTCCTGTTTTACTGAGTAGGAGTTTACCGTGATGGTCATTTTGTAGGCTCTGCGTCATGTTAACATACCTTCTTTCTTTTAATCAGCCTGTGTTAGAGGTCATCTGCTCCAGGATGAGGTACATCTCCTCTCAGATTGAGCGTCCCATCCGCATCGTGGCCCTTAGCTCGTCTTTGTCAAACGCCAAAGATGTGGCCCACTGGCTGGGCTGCAGCACCACAGCTACCTTTAACTTCCACCCCAATGTCAGGCCTGTGCCTCTGGAGCTGCACATTCAGGTCTGTAAATTGTGTGCTCATCAGCTAAATTAGGGATTTGTCTTAGCAAGAAGGCAAAAATTCCTGTCACGCTCTTGATTTGCTGTTAACTTTTGTGTTCTCTTTAGGGCTTCAATGTGAGTCACACTCAGACCCGCCTGCTGTCTATGGCCAAGCCAGTATACCATGCCATCATGAAGCACTCTCCTTCCAAACCGGTCGTGGTTTTTGTCCCATCCCGCAGACAGACCCGCCTCACAGCCATCGACATCCTCACTTTCTGTGCTGCTGATGTGGTTCCTCAAAGGTCAGTCGGCACAATGAGACCATGCCTTTAGAAGAGGAATAGACAGTGACAGTGCTTTTGTTGCCATTATATCACCACACTGTTGACAAAGAATAAATGTCTGTCTCTGTAGGTTCTTGCATTGCACTGAGAAAGACCTCACTCCATTCCTGGAGAAAATAAATGATTCAACTTTGAAAGAGACTCTGGCAAATGGTGTGGGCTACCTACACGAGGGCCTGTCAGCAACTGAACGCAAGATAGTGGAGCAGCTCTTCAACTCAGGTATGACTCACTCCCGCTCTGCACTCTCAGCTTGGACTATTTACATTAAGTGACTGAATAATTATTTTTGTATCTTTGGTTCTTCTTTTTATAGGTGCTGTTCAGGTGGTGGTGTCCTCTCGTTCCCTCTGCTGGGGCATCAACATCTCGGCACACCTCGTCATTGTAATGGACACCCAGTACTACAATGGCAAAATCCATGCGTAAGGCTCCCACTAGTTTAGTTTCCAAAAGTGTGTAGTTGTCAGATGTTTTGTGTCAGTGACATTAAGCTCCCGTTTTCTCTCCTTCTCTCAGGTATGTGGACTACCCCATATACGATGTCCTCCAGATGGTGGGCAAGGCGAACAGACCCATGCTAGATGACGAGGGACGCTGTGTCATCATGTGTCAGGGCTCCAAGAAGGTAGGAGGGACCTTTGTTTCTGTCCTGCTCAGTTTTGAAAACCATGACTTGAGCTAAAGCAGTGACTGTGCAACAGTAAGGAAAAAAAACAAACAGATCCTTTCTCTTTTGTGGATAGGACTTCTTCAAGAAGTTCCTGTATGAGCCTCTGCCGGTGGAGTCTCACTTGGACCACTGCCTCCACGACCACTTCAATGCTGAGATTGTCACCAAGACAGTGGAGAACAAGCAAGATGCTGTGGACTACCTGACGTGGACGTTCCTCTACCGTCGTATGACCCAGAACCCCAACTACTACAACCTGCAAGGTGAGTGTCATCCTGTCAGTTCTAAAAGGCAAAAAACAATTTAGAATAAACTGAATCAGATTTTGGACACAACTTTTAATTGTCAACTTTTGTTTTTACTTTGTCAGGCATGTCCCATCGTCACCTGTCAGACCACCTGTCTGAGCTGGTAGAAAATACATTGCATGACCTTGAGCAGTCCAAGTGCATCAGCATAGAGGACGAGATGGATGTTGCACCACTCAATTTGGGCATGATCGCTGCCTACTACTACATCAACTACACCACCATTGGTTTGTGCCAACACTGTTTGAAATTCGTTACCACAGCCTGACTGTCAGGCTAATTATAGATCTTTCATGTTTGAAATCAAACATAACATTATTGCTTTATTTTTTTTTTTTTGGCAGAGTTGTTCAGTATGTCCCTGAATGCCAAGACAAAGATCCGTGGTTTAATTGAGATCATCTCTAATGCCGCTGAGTACAAGAACATTCCCATCAGACACCACGAGGATGCACTTCTCCGACAGGTGAGTACAGCACACTAATGTAACCGATCATTTCACAATAATATTAACACATCCCTACCGAGATTAAATTGAATTTCTTTGGCTTATTTTTGGATTTCAGCTGGCACAGAAAGTGCCCCACAAACTAAACAACCCCAAGTTCAACGATCCCCATGTGAAGACGAACCTGCTGCTGCAAGCCCATCTCTCCAGGATGCAGTTGAGTGCTGAGCTGCAGTCAGACACTGAGGAGATCCTGAGCAAGGTACAGATTCTTGGAAATCTGAGAGGGAATAAGCCTTATACGGTCATGTTTCTAGATTTAATTCCATTATGTATGTTTAATGCCTGGGTTTGTCTATTGTGTTTGCAGGCCATCCGTCTGATCCAGGCCTGTGTTGACGTACTGTCCAGTAACGGATGGCTGAGTCCTGCACTGGCAGCTATGGAGCTGGCACAGATGGTCACCCAGGCCATGTGGTCCAAGGACTCATACCTCAAACAGCTGCCCTTCTTCACCTCAGAGCACATCAAGCGCTGCACAGAAAAGGTTACACCGGTGTTCCCTCAGTGTTATTACTAAATGCACTTCATAAAATCTAACCCATCATGGATCCTACTTATATTGAAATTGCCCATTCAATCCCTTCTCTTTTCATCAGGGCGTAGAGAGTATCTTTGACATCATGGAGATGGAGGATGAAGACAGAACTGCTTTGCTGCAGCTCTCAGACGCCCAGATGGCCGACGTGGCTCGCTTCTGTAACCGCTACCCTAACATCGAGCTGTCATATGAAGTGGCAGAAAAGGAAAACATCAAAAGGTGTGCATGGATTCTTTCTGTCGGCAGCATCGCTTGAGGAAGTGACCCGAATGTATATATAAATAAATCATAATGTTGCAAAGGAAGATTAAAAAAAAATAGACATCTACTTAACCAGGATAATTGTCTGGGGTTTTTTTCCACATTTTCATCCCATGCTGTTATTTTTTGCCAAATGTTAACGTGTATTTCCATGTTTCTTCGCAGTGGGAGTCCAGTTCTGGTTCAGGTTCAGCTGGAGAGAGAGGAGGAGGTGACTGGGCCTGTCATTGCACCTCTCTTCCCTCAGGTAAATCCATAAGGGGTTTTTTTTGTTGTTGTTTTTTGCATTTCCAAAAGTCCCTATAATCCCTTTTTGTTCATTGACATGTAATTACTTTTTAAATACTGCAATATTACA
Organism: Istiophorus platypterus; assembly: GCA_016859345.1. Classification (NCBI taxonomy): domain Eukaryota; kingdom Metazoa; phylum Chordata; class Actinopteri; order Istiophoriformes; family Istiophoridae; genus Istiophorus; species Istiophorus platypterus. Next base: position 9,032,461 of record CM029115.1, read on the forward strand.
GAAACGTGAGGAGGGCTGGTGGGTGGTGATTGGAGACCCCAAGTCCAACAGTCTCATCTCTATCAAGAGGTTGACTCTTCAGCAGAAAGCAAAGGTCAGTGAGTTTCCACCACTACTTACACTCTTCAGCTCAAAATGCTCTTAAAACCAACATTTAGTTTATTGGTTATTCCCCACTCTGCAGGTCAAGCTGGACTTTGTTGCACCGGTGATGGGTATTCATAACTACACCCTGTACTTCATGAGCGACGCATACATGGGCTGTGACCAGGAGTACAAGTTCAGTGTGGATGTGAAGGAGGCCGACAGTGACGGAGACAGTGATTCAGACTAATCAGTAACTTGATCATTACAGCATCTGACATTTTGTTTGATATAATGGATGACAGAGGGGTTTTTTTCTTATGTTTTTTTATTGTAGATATTCAGCCCAATTCATGTTTGTTGACTTTGTCTGTAAGCATGTCATTATTCATTTAAATCATCTGAATGATGTACACTGGTCCAGAATTTTAGTGTACAGGATCTGTTAGCAGTTAATTTAATCATACATGTATTACAGATACATGGCAAAATGGGGCCCGTCTGGGTTTTGAGTGTATCAAGTCTATAACACTTTGTACTTAGTGATCAACTGTCACTTTTCACTGTTTGACAAATTTGATAACTGTTGTAGATTAGAAAACACATTTATCAAGCCGGTCTGCCCTATGAAGTTAGTGATGGAAATCTCATCCAGACTTAAATTTAAATACAAAAGACAACTGTCCAGTGATATTTTTGGACTTTGTTTTGTTATGAAATCTTGTTCTTGAACGGGTCTCATTGTTTTTAGTATGATGTGCTGTCTGGAATATTTTTTGCAATAAAGAGAAGCCACTTCCTAATAGTTTTTATGATTTATATTTATTTTGTATAAACATGAATGAATAAATTCTCGATCAAGCTGTTATAAAGAAATGTCAACTCAAAGCAAAAGATGCAGAGAAGCATTATAATCGGTTTAAGAACAGACATGAAAGACGGCTGGTGACATGTTCAAAGTTTTAGACAGAATCCTGCTGTGCTATCAGATAAGCTGTAAGAGTTGAATGAAAACTCGTGTGGTGACCTCAGGACAAGGCTCCAGTGTAACTTGCAGTAACTGCTTTTGTTCAGTGGTGCGCCACGCATTCAGTGTTCTTCTTGGAACCTCCAGATGGCAATCTCACCGTCATCGCTGCAGGAAGCCAGCAGTCCCACCTCCTTTGGGTTCCAGGCGACACAGTTGACATCCTGGCTGTGAGCCTTGGTCACCTGAGCAGCCAGCGAGAACACCGGCTGGTCTGGATCGGTCGAGTCCTCTTCCTTAAACACTCGCACCGCATCGTCACCACTGGCAGTTGCCAAGGCACCAGTCAGCCGACACCTGAACAGATACATATAAAACTCTCAGCTAACAAGATGACAAATTCTGGGAAGATCTCAATCATTTGACATGTCAGAATTGCATCATCATAATAAGCTGGTGATGAGGTGAATGGAGGTTTCATGTAAATGTTTCTTGCACAAAAGTACAGCTGACATGTTTTTACTTCAGTGCCAATTTACCCCCCACATTAATAAAAAGGAAGATTGTGTATTTTTCACACAGCCGAAAATGCCATATTTCCCTTGAGTAACTAATATTCCACCTATAGTGTGGAAAAACAAATCTGCCGCATCCAATGAGAAGCCCTGGAGCTGATGAGAAAATCTTGATGAACGAGCAGGCGGATCACAGATCTCAACCAAACTCAGGGTCTAACAGAGCTGAGACTTGCATTGCGCCCATACAATCGATGAAAATGAAGATGGTCTTACCAGTCGATATCGTACACTGTTCGTCCATGGTACCCAGACAGGGTGCAAACACTCTTCCATGACAAGTCTCCTTTTGAACAAAGCAGAGCAGGAGAAAAGGGGTTGAAGACAAATTAGTTACATTTATCTTATATGCTTTGACAAAAATGTGCATTAAATTTAACTTAACCGCATTTTTAAAAATTAATTCTACTATAAGACTAATGCTGTCTGTCGCTAACAACAAACCCTCTCTGGCTTCATTTGGAAACTCCTTCCAAATCTTGACAGTGCGGTCATCACTGCAGGAGGCCAGTCTCTGTCCGGTCGCATCAAAAGACAAACTCCAAACTGTGGATGTGTGTCCTTGCAAGGTTGCCCGGCACTCCCAGTCGTCATCCTCCTCCTTGTAAATACAAATGTTGTTGTCATAGCTGGCTGAAGCCAGGAGCTGTAAAAACAGATGGTAAATACATGGTAAGGCAGTGCAACAAGTTGAGATATCACACAGGTACACACAGAGCGGGGTGAGACCTACCTCCTGGGTTGGATGCCACACAACATGCTTGACATCTTGTGTGTGGGAGTTCACGACAGTAACACATTCATACTCGTCTTCTTCATCCACTGTGAAACACGAAGGGAAAAAATATTGTTTTTATGAGCAACCTGGGAGGAACAGATCAATGCATGTTGTGATTTTTTCATCAATTATGAATTGCATTGAGGCCATGTCTCTGAGTTGGTGACACAATGGAGTCTAACACAAACCTTCCCAGACCCAGACACTCTTGTCTCTGCTACATGTCGCTAGCAGATTTCCCGAAGGGGCCCACGCCACACATTTGACCTCATTTTCATGTCCTTCCAACACAGTCAAACTCTGAAAGACATGATGAAACTCTAGGTAAAAATCAACAAAAAGGTACAGCATTACACAAAGTGAGGATTTAAACATCTGACCTTACCTCAAAGTCATCATTCTTCTTTTTCCAGATGCAAGTCGTTGCATCAAAGCTTGCAGAGGCCAGATAATTCCCACAGGGAGACCATGCCACCTTCCTCACAGTGCGCTGGTGTCCATCCTGAAGTACACTCTTACAAATCCACGAGTCGCCTAAAAAATAAAACAAGAGAAGGTCAGGCAGGTTGTCAGCCATCCGATTTTGCCAAACTGTCACCGACAGCCTTTAATTCTTTTAACAGGCACTGTGCTCATTTTTACAAGTCACTGAGCAGAATTGCTTTGTGGCAGAGTGGATTTACAGGATGCGAACATGGATGTAATGAAGTACCACAGATTTCATATTTAATTAACTAGAATAAACAAAACAGATATTTACATCTGGTTATTATATATATATATATGAAAGTGTTGAATTTCCAGAATCTGTATTATATCATGATACGTAATTACACACCCAACCTGCGCCACAAACAAGCAATTAGCCTTTTACTTGCAGACCCAAATAATAGGACGTTCCCTGATTGCAATCCCACCTAATAAAACACCAATGTCTCAACAGAACTAGATCCAAATCAAATTATTCCCACCTTTTTCTACTCATAACTACTCACATACTAGATATTACAAAAGAACGAGGCTGGAAGTTGTTTTCTCTGAAAGCAGAAAAAAGCGCGATAGGAACATAAATATCTGCATCATCCCGGACTTTCTGGATCACTCGTGATATTAGCTACAACTGGAGGAACAGCTGAGGCATCAACGTTGTGATCACCCATGCGTTCGTCGTATCATAGCGTTATCCGACCGTTATTATATATTTTCTTTCTGCATCATGCCGGTGTCATCTCACCTTCTCGTCCCCATATCCGCACGGCCTTGTCGCCCCCGCAGGAGGCGAGCAGCGTCCCGGACGGGCTCCAGCTGACGAACCAGCACCGGGAGTCCGGGTGTGCGCTCAGTCTCTGAACCGGGACCAGAGCCTCCTTCATGACGGCGCCTCTGACACGTTATCGCGGCTCCCGTCCGCTGTCTGTCGCCGCGGACCGTTAACTGACGCCCGACAAAGAGGAAAAACAACAACGAAGCAGAGACACGGTGGACGAGGGCGGCGACGACCGGCGGAGACAAGCGGCGCCTCGGTCCGAGTCGCCCGTCGCTCGTCGGCCTGAGGCGGAAGAGAAGCAGGAAGAATCGGGGGCGAAGAACAAGGTACGAAAACTTTACTGACGCGGTCGCGACGGACGTGCCGCCATCTTTGACAACCAGGTGCCCCACGCGAGGCATTATGGGAGTTTTTAAAAAATAAATTAAATTACATTAAATTTAAAAAATAAATAAATGATTAAAAAAAAACGTCTAAACGGAGAATTATCACTTTCATAATTGAAACCCGGAAAAAAAAATTACTGCTGATTGGGAGAGTGGCCACAAGACGTTTTGGTCTCGTCTCTGTTTTAGTTTATTGATGTTTTAATCTTCTTTTGGACTTGTATAATTTACTGTTTCGTCTCAGCATGTAAAATATATCTCTGTAGCATGTTCTCAGTCCACACATCTATAAATGAAATATACTGACGCGCTGTAATTACGCCTGTAAACAACAGATAGTATCGCACCGACTTTCGCCATTGCCTTTTTTTGTGGTTTGTAAAATAAAAATGATACATATATTATGGTATAATTTTGTCACTATATTGAGATAATCTAATGTAACGCAGCGGAGCGGATTCACCGCTGCTTTGTGTGTGTGTGTGTGGAGGAGTCAGGACAGTAGGTGGCGGCACTGATCCCAACTCATATTCAGACTGCAGCTTATCGAAGCGGTGAAGAAGAGTGGTGCGAACAAGGAAGTCAATGTTTTTACAGTGAGCCAGCGTAAGCTGCTTTTGTTTTGTTTTGTCTTTGTTTTTCTGTATCAAATCCGCCGTCATTTTAATCGCCGTAGGTAGCCAGATCAGGTAATGTGTCGTAGTATATTTAATTTGTCTCTCTTAAGTTTATTTTTATGACAATCGGCGACATTTGGCGTTAGACGAGGGCTAGCTTCCCATACTAACAACAGAGCTAACAGGCCCGAAGGCCATCTGCCCATTGTTTTCCCCTCAGTCAGATACTTAATATGTTTTTTACCAAGTACATAGTTGCGAGGTTACAGTCCGTTCAGAAACATTAGATACAGCGGCGAACGAAACGCCTGGGCCGCTGTCATCCGTCTACCGCCCCGGTAACGTTAGCTGGTTAAAAGGCTTTACTGTGTTAGTCAGTCCGCTGACCTCAACGAAACTAACGGAGCTTTTAGTGAAGTCACGTTACTGTCAGTAAAGGGACGCCAGCGATACAAGAGGCGACAGAGCGACTCGCTGACCATGTACGCCCCGCCGGGTTCTAACGTTCCTGGAGGCCGGAGGAGGAGAGGGGGTACCTCCCTGCCCAAACAGCCGGAGAGGAGCCTGGTGTCGGCTCTGCCCGGAGCTCTATCCATCACGGCGCTGTGCACGGCTCTGGCGGAACCGGCCTGGCTCCGGGTTCACGGAGGCACCTGTCCGAGACAAGAGCTGGGGGTGGCGGATGTCCTGGGATATATTGACCCCAAGCTTCTGGACGGTAGGGACAATCTCGAGCTGGTTGAAACCTGCAGCAGAGATTAATGTGGTGTAGGTCGCTTGTAATGCTTTGTGATGTCTCTGTGTCCCCCAGATTACTGTGTTAACCCGCAGACCATCTTGCTGCTGAGGGTGATCGCAGCGTTCTGTTTCCTGGGCATCCTGTGCAGCCTGACTGCTTTCCTCCTGGATGTGTTTGGTCCTAAACACCCTGCGCTGAAGATCACACGCAGATATGCATTTGCACACATCCTCACAGGTATTAAAGGATTATTCCAATGTATTTATTAAATGTGGCTCTGGGTCGTACTAACTTCACACTTTCCAACTCTGGTGTTGAGAAACAGGGAAACAAGGACTCATGCAGAGCAGAGTATATTAGGGCAACCAGCATGAATGTCGTATATCTTTCTTAATAAACATGTTTTTACATCAGTCACTTCAAACACTTGTCTCTGACATATAAACACAAAAATGAACCTCCCAGAATGGTCATTGTGGTAACTTACAGGGATCTACATCTGGCTCTGAGGAAATTCAAAAAGCTAAATGCAATGGCGACTTATGTGTATTAGTCACCCTGCAGTTCTTTGCAGGTTCTTTTTATTATTTAAGATAAGACAGTTTGTCATTTATGGCTACCTAATGTTTTTTGTTTTTTCTCTCTGTCTCTTATCAGTGTTACAGTGTGCCACAGTGATAGGCTTCTGCTACTGGGCCTCAGAGCTCATCTTGTCACTGCAGCAGCAACACAAAAAGTACCATGGCTCTCTCATATACGTCACTTTCGCCATCAGCTTTTACTTGGTGGCAGGTGCAGGTGGAGCTTCTATACTCGCCACAGCCGCAAATCTCCTGCGCCACTACCCCACCGAGGAGGAGGAACAGGCTTTAGAGCTGCTCTCGGAGATGGAGGACAGCAGCGAAACATTTCCTGCCGATTATGACATTGCCAATCAGTTTCAGCCACCACCTGCATATACGCCCTAATGCCGCCAGACTGGCCTTTGCTAACACGTGCTTCTCTCTCAGCACAGCTATTGGCTTGATGAGTAAACCCCTCTTTATCAAATGGATATCTTTCAGATACTCTCCGCAATGAACACAGTGTGTGTATGGTCAGTGCACAAGCTCTTTGACTGAAAATGCTTGGGTGCATGAAAGCTTTCTTTAGTGGTGGCAGAATATCTTGTTGATTCTTTCTTTCACCACTGAAGTTGTTCATAATTTGCATGTAAATGGCTTTTAGGATTTGGTCCTTACATGTAAAGCAAACTCAACCACAAGGAGTGCTCAACATGGCTCACCACAAGTAATCAATGAAACAGCCTGATCAATGTCACTTATTGAAGCTGAGCTGTCAGCAGGTTGTCAGTGGTTGTATTGCTCTTTGTTGGACATGGATGGAGCTTTGTTAAGCATCGTTTTGATTTAATTTGTGATATGCTTGCCATGTGAATGATTTTATTTTACTGATAACATCAAAATGCAGAAATACACTGAGAAGATTGTTTTAGACTTTTTCTTTTATATAAAATATCAGATGGACCTTATTTATTATTTAGTCGTCTGTGCTGTGTCTTATTTCCTTTCTTTTGCTTTGTAGACATCTGTCACTGGTTTAGTCTTATTCAATCACATCTGTACTTGAAAAAACAAGGAAATTGTCAGAAAATGTGAGACAGGTCTTTGTTGTGTTTTAAAGAGGATCATGGCATGTGTTATGTGTTTAGAACTAGCAGCCACGGAGAAATGGAGAAACAATTTTGTATGTTTGATGAAAAAGGTGACATTTAGTAACAGGAATCTCACCATGTATGTTGGTTGTGTCATGTTTCCTGTATTTAATTTCAAAAAGAAACCTTATTTGTACTTTGTGATTTCCATATGTGACAGTTTCTTATGTGTTTGCTCTGCATGAGGTCTTTCGTGATTACATTTTAAACCTCTTTGCAGCATCTTACAGGAACATCTCGTATAAGGGTGCAAGCTGAGGCTTAAAATTGACATGGTAATTCTAGTTGGTTGTATATTGTTCTGTCAACACTATTTTCTGCGTTTTGATCCTCAAACTGTCGCTATATTTTCATCACCAGTATTTAAATTTTGATCGTTTATACATAAAAAGTGGTAATAATAAAGTAAATGCCATATTTTGCGTCATGTGTGTTATCTATAACTTGACACTGAATCTTCTTCCACCAAATGGAGCCTCTAGGTAGGATCTGTAGTTTTGATGTCCCTGGTTACATGGATGTTTCCGTGTAATCGGTATTTCTGGGTTAACTCTCTGGATGTAAGCACAGCATGGCATTACACTGATTAAGAGCCTTAAAACCTAATAGACTTTAAAGGGGATTCAGTGTGCCTTGTAGAAAGGCATCACATATACAGTAAGAAGCACTTTCAAAAACTGCATACATGAGGGTTGTTTAAAAGTCATTATTAGTCAGTAAATTTGCACTATTTCTGCAGTTTACTCCAGTCAGATGCATAACTGAGAGTAAAATATATATATAAACACAGCCCCAGGAAGATCAATCTTAAAATCATAAAAAGTCTTTACAGGCCTGATGGCATATATTTCATTCCTAAAACAATGGGAATTAAGTTTATTCATGTTTGGAAACCAGATTTACTGTCAAATATCAATGGTGCAGTGGTAAGTGACAGAAATCAATTAAACATAATGTAAAAAAAAAAGTGGGCAAAAAATATTAGTGTGGGTATTATTGTGATTTGTAAATCAATATATTCCAGGTTTTCTCCAGGTATTAGGAGGGCCCAGTGACTTACTCAACTTCATATGTTGTTCACTGGACTTGACTAATTCCACAACATCATGATCATTCCTGGCCACTAGATAAGAACATGATGATCAGACGGAATCAGCTTGCTAGAGTCATGGCGAAGGAGTGGGACAAATGCAGGACCTCTCCATGCTGGACGCCTACAGCTCTGATGCTGTCATCTTCCCTGGTGGCCATGGCATCAACAAGAATCGAGGAGGACTAATAAAATTTGAACTCCTCACTGTGAGGCTGTGTAGTGTAAAATAGAGTAAAATGACATACAATACAAGCTGGTATGATGAAGATGGAGTACTAATAGTAGTATATAGCTCTCAACTCTTTAGATCCTCTTTTGTGGAGAATGCAAGTTACATAATGATTTGGAAACGTTGCTTTAAAGACCTCCAGTGTTTATGAAAGCCTATAGGGTATTATCATCTGGTCACTTTTCAATCCATCAGTGTTGAAGGAGCAATACTGTAGAACTCTATTTATGGATGGTTGATAGGTTCAAGTAGTAAGGAAGCAGTGTGTCATTTGGCTGTTATATTTATTTATTTATTTAAAACTCATTTATTGATTAATGAGGAGGGACATACAATCAGTTAAAATTCATATTTTAAATCCAAACTTGAGGGAAAATTCCAGACAGCCATTAATTCATACCACACTACAAATCAGATTAGATCAGATTACACTAAACTAGATTAACATGAGATCTGACCAATCCCTGTGATGGAATTGGGACAATGGAGCAACTTTAGAAAGATTGACAATGAATACTTAGCTTTTATAGAACAGGACAGATAAAATTAAATAAAAATGTTTACAATTTTATATATATACAGACAAACAGACAGATAGACAGACAGACAGAGAGATAAATTGGTTTCAAATGGTCAGTAAAAGTCATTCATTTTTACCGCATATACAAACGCTAAAAATGATTCTGCCAATAGTTATGGTATATTCTTGTGAACAAAGGTGTTAAACTTCTCAAGAGCCTTTTGCTTACACATAGTAAATTGTCTAAAATGCATTTTTTAAAGAATTCACAAAATGTAATATAAAATATTCACACTAATAGGCACAAAATGAGGAAAATGCAAAAAAACGTGCATTAAATGCCTGGCGGAGGAAGGAAGGAAGTAAAGGAGAAAAAATTAAAGCTCAAGAAAGACTCAGTTTTTTCTTTAATTCACATCAGAAAATTTGCATAAATGTGCTTAATGAACTGTTTGAAAAATGACTTTCTCCTTCAAGGTGATTCATAAGAGGCTATTTGGTGAAAGTCTCCACTTTTCACAGCACTGATCAAAGCAGACACAGTAGAAAGAGGCATTGAGACCGAGCTAACTAATCCTTCATTCTCGACAGAATGAAGTGTATGTGATTCAGCCACTACACTGGCACCGGGGGACTGATGGAGGGACAAGGCACAGCTGTGCAGACAGATGCCAGGGGACGGCGAGGAGACACCTGGTGGCCAGCTGCAGAATGGCAGGTCTGAGATGACAGGAGATGCAGGATTGCACAAATTCAAGAGAGGAGGTGGAGGCTGAGGAGGAAGAAGAGGATGAAACAGCTGTTCCCATGACAACACAGGTCAATCTGACCTTGACCCAGCCATCATTTAGAAGATATATACCAGTGTAATCTATTGTTACCGATGCCTGTAAATAGTTTGATCAACTGAAGATAATTTGATCAAAAAATAAAACACAGTGAAAACATCATTGGGAACAATGATTATAAAAGGCGGTAAAAAGATGTTCAAAGTTAGCATAGCTGTGCAGTGTAGGAGTCAGCGTCGCTATCACTGGGACTCACATGTTGCTGTTGCTCACTGTGTTCAGATAAACCCTTACCTAACAAGAGGTGGGTTTTTTAAAAAAAAACAATTCCTCTGAAAATAATCAAATCTGCACATGAACTTTGACCAGTTGATCAAATTTAACTCAGCAAACATTCCCTATGAATACTGGTCTGCTGACTTTACAGAAGCCTACTTTGCTTTTCTTCATGTATATGGATTTGGAAGAGTCAAATTTCAGATATGGTTTGATGAGTTGTATTTCACTTTGCAACAGCCAACACTTAGGTTTGGCAGCTTACAGAGCCTTAGAGGCAGAAATCACTTTGTATTGGTTGGAGTCCAGAGATTGTTTGCTCTGATTTTTTTTTTTTTTTAAAAAAGAGGATATTTTTCAAAAGTGAGTAATAGTGAATTTATTGAATACACAGATGACTATTTGACTGATATTATGCCCAGGTCTGTTGCTGTAACAGCCAAATATCTTGTCCACTCTCATTTTCCATTCTTTCTATCATTCTTCATGTGCATCACTTTAGCTAGTGTAGTTCTCACTTCACTGCGTGAACATCATCCAGAGTTTCACTTTGGCCTGGTATATTTCTGTGCAGGTTCAAGCTGGGAGGAGCTTTGCTGAGAATGATCATTATAATGACGCACATACCTGCTTTAGTTTGAGATATTTCTTCTCTCTCACTCTCTTTCCATGTTGCTGTTTTGTTTCTGCTGTCAAGCATCCACTAAAATAACAGAAAGAGTGAGAGCTATATCAGTGCACTCAAATACAGTCCTGAGAAGTGGTCCAGTCAGGTACATCAGGTCAAACACCAGTGTGGGTTGACCATACTGTAGAGTGTTTGCATTGGAGGCTTTAAATAACATGCTTTTACAGAGGATGTAGTCTAAGATTGCTGGCTAATATTTAGCAAATTATTTGATTGAATGGAAAAGACATTAAAGTCAACAAAGTTCCTGATAGCATTACAGCTTCATTTATCTGTGAAGCTGTAGTTATGTCAAGTAGCAGGGACAATTTAGGGATCCTACTGATTTGATCTACATTGAAAATTAGGTTGAATTCTGTGAAATCCCCCAGAGACTACACCTGTACAGTTGTACATGCTCTAAGAGCAGCGTTCAGAGCACGTTTATGATCTCCAACGCTTTTATTTATTGGCAAAAGGTGATAACAATGGCTGACAGTCAGCATCCTTGCCTCATATTTATTTTTGGTCAGTAATAGTAGTTTTACATGTGCACACCAGAAAGACTGAGCCTCACCCTGCTACTTCATTATGCTGGGAGAGATTTTCTTTTTCAGGCTCTGAATCCCTCCTATAAGGCAAATATTCTCACAACCTGATCAGACTTATCTTAACTTGATAAAAAGCCTCACCTCACTGTCTGCTCCTGTTTTTACACTGACCAGCATGGCTCTTGTGCTGGCCTGCTGTTTGCTTCCCGCCATCGAAGTGACTGTGGGCTATGAGTGGGATGACAACACTCTCTGGGGAAACAGGCCTCACACTAACACAGATGGACACACACCACAATGTCTGCAAACCATATATATTTCCTCCCAAAAATCTCATATTTAACATATATATTAGCTAATGAAATCTACATAGATTTTATGTTCTTTTTGTCATTATTTTTGTTTTGAAATAACTCCAGCTTTGACCTTATTCTTTTCTTTTATGAAGCCTATGCGGATGAGATGGACAAAGTGGTCAGCACACCTTCCTTCATGTGGGAAAACAGTGTCAGTAGCAATATATATTTGATTGTATTGGAACATGTCATGTTTGCATCAATCAAGTGAGCTGAGACAACGAGCGTGAAAAAGCAATAGAGGAAGTTGGTGTTGACGTACAACATATGTGACTGTATTATAGTGGCTCGTTGTGTGTAATTAATGGTATTGATTAATATGGATATACATACCACATGTTCAGTCGATGGGTTCAGATAACATCTATAGACAGCAGATCTTCACTTATGGGTCACTACCTACGCACCTTGACCCATGTATGGAACTGGAGACATGATTTCTGAATCATGACAGGCAGGAAGAAATTCATTGTCCTCACAGTGACACATCGGTGTAGCGTTCAACCAAGCCATAGTTGAAAGCTCATCGATCGAGGCGAGCGCTGATCATGAAAAACTATAGGATCAATACTTTAATGACAATTACTTCTGATCTTTTTTTAGTTTTACTCAGTATTACAGATTTGGGAACATACAAAAACACCAACACAGCACATTACACTACACAATCTCCAGACTATTATTATCTGCTTAATGTCAATGACTAAAAGTCAATGAAAATTATGAGATGTTAAATCTCTCCTCCAAATCCTTGTAATAAACACAAATATTATGGACACTTCCTGGGAATGTTGTTCGGTGTTTCCCTGTCACACCCGCTGGGTCCTGTGGTGAGACGGCTCACCCTTCTCCACCAGGATAACCCGGTATCTACAGAGAGTTTGAACACAGGAGGACGGGGTGAAACGGCACCGTCACTCTATGGAGGGCACTGTTGGTCTGGCTGTCTGCTGCTCCACTGCTTCAGTCCACATTACAATATCTCAACGGCAACTGGAGGACTTGCCACTGAAATTTTGTACAGACCTTCATGGTCCCCAGAGGAGGAATCATATTGACTTTGATGATCCTCTTACCTTCTAACATCACCAGGAGGTTGACATTTTAGGCTTTTGGTTAAATGTATCAGTGAAAACAGGATTATCAAGAAATTTGGTACGAACACCCATGTTCCCCATAACACAAATTTTAATCACCCCCCCGACACACACACACACACACACTTTTTATGTTTTACCACCTCCAAGTCCATGTTTTTTGAAAAACTAATGACATCCCCATCAGCCTATGTTTTACTTTGTTCATTGCTAATAAGCAAATGTTAGAATGCTTCACTTAGAAGGTGAGCATTTTACCTGCTAACCACTAGCATTTAACTGCTAACCACTAGCATTGACCATGAGCATTCTCGCGTTACCATTTAACTCAGAGCTGCAGTATTTAAGGTCAGCCAGACAGAGCCCATGACATGGCTGTAGATTCTTAGTCCTGTATTAAAATAAAAATGACTTGGTGTTTTTTGTGTGTATTTCTATGTATTTTAAAGGAAAGACAACAGGGCAGAGCCTTTTAACTCTTCTTGTTTATGTGGCTTGCACAAAAAGATTTCTGTTCTGATACACACATATACAGTGAATATGGATAAAACGGTTTCCTCGCAAGGTTTAATGATATGAGGAAAGTATGAGGATGCATCTCAGGTGTTGTGCCAGCCAACCCTGCTTGGTATGTAGGTAGGTGAGAGACAGGATGTATGCACAGGTTTAAATAAAAGAGGAGGAACGGAGGGATGAGAGAAAGAATGAGAGTAAATTGGGATGAGCCAGGCAGGGACGAGGAAAGAAGGGAAAGGGAAAGTGTGGTTGGGTTAAGACAACTGAGACAAAAGGAGAGGATGGGTTAACCAGGTATAAGTTGGCTTGACAGGTGATTACAGGTGTGGATGTGCATTCCCTTAAAATTAGCTACTAGTCAACACTCGTCACACTAGTCGACACAATCAATTTAGAGAGCAGCTGTGTTCATTGTCACTTGCTTTTCCCCAAAGCCCTAAAAAAGAAAAATCAACACTTGTACATTAAGAATAAAACAATTTATTCATTACAAACATATAAAAATGACAAACACCACCAAAATATAGCAAGATATAAAAATTTCCAGTTTGTACAAAACCATCAGCAGAAATGTATTTTCACTTCATATGAAGAGTTTTCATCTGGCTTATTATTAAACCTAAAACAAATGTTGAGTCTTTCCAAAGTATAGCTACAAATATATTCTTTAAGTCTCTGAGACATACAAAAACAGCATTTGTCATTTTTCAGTAAAAAACAAAAAAATTAAAATAAAAAAAAAAAGGAAAGGCTAATGGGCGTAGATTTCATAACAGACTTGTAATTCATTTACAGAATCAGAAGTCAAAATATTCACAGTGTTGCCTTCACATCACTGATGTGAATTGTAAACAGTGTTGCATATCATAACTCACCCCAATAAATATAATAAAATGCTTATCAAGTGAGCAAAACTTATGTTAAAAAAATTGTTGAATAATTTTTAATCCTCCAATCAGTTTGTCTGATGAGCTCAACCCGTCCAGGTCTAATCAGCGCATGTACTTATGACATTAACAAAAATAAGGCGAAAATCCCACCCCCTGTGTTTCTTATCAAGTTTTACAGTATCTCTTTTTTAATTACAGAGGGAAAGTTTGCCCGATTCAGGTGGAATAAAGTAGCATTTTCACATCTGATTAAATGATGAAGAGGAATATAGAGCAGGGTCCATTCACATTAAGGTACATATAAACATTTCTACATTTTGAACAATTTTGATTTCAGGGAACCAGCAGGTAAATTACAGAGGCAAAATAAACAAAATCTTCTTTTAATTACAGAAATTATTGTTTGGATTAAACTGATGCGAACTGAACTGATAAGAGCTTTTATATCAAAGTACAGATATCAGAGTTGCCCAATCATGGGATCTTTAAGCACTATTAGTTATGTACTTTTTTGTTATGTACTTATTCAGAGAGAGACGGTGGTGAAAATACCGTGAGCACTGTTTGATGGGGAACACAGGTGACATTTCCACAAATCTTGGACACAGACCTTCGTAATTGTCATTAGCATTCCTTTGTTATATAAGGAATGTCTTTGATGCGATAGAAATAGACTTGAAATACAGCCTTCGTTGTGTAGCAGCATGCTGCTGCTATTATAAAGCAGGTCTATCTCGACTCTCAACAGTAGACCTGTCCTAGTCAAGGACAAGATTTTCATTTCTCAAGGGGCCCTGTTTGCCTGATTGTCAAAGTTTAAAAACAAAATCCCCAAGAAAAATAAATAGTCCCTTCTCAGCTTCATTATGCAAAGCACCGTTGAACGAATATGTCACTGGATAATGACTGAGGAGTTGCAGTCTGTTACATATGCTTCCGTACAGCATATAGTACTGTCTCTTTAAACTGCTTTACTTTAATCTGCCGTAACAGAGGTTAAAATCATTAAACAATAAATTCTTCACATGAAAAAGCTCCAGCGATGTGTGACAGTGTCTAGGACCACAGTGCTGTCGTCTCTTCATTAAAACTACTATTTGGTATCCGGGTTAGATATACCTGTGAAAGACAAAGACAGAGAGCAGTGCAGCATTAGAGAACTGTCCTTAAAAGGACAAGGTTAAACCATTTTTAATTCTAATTGAGCAGCACAAGTTTTGGCATGCACAAATTCACTCTAAATGGATGATACAGTAGCAGACAAAAAAGGAGAAAGGCTGGCCAGTAGTGACAGGTGGGAAAAAAAGGGGGAAAGGTGAGAGGGCAGGCAGAATAACGGACCAGGTTAAGCTGCTAGAGCAGTGCAGAGTTGGAGTCAGAGTCTGAATCGTGGCCAGGGGTGAGACAGGGCTCACGGGAACAGATGGATTCCTGAGCCCGCCTGTACTCTTTGTACTCCTGGCGGAGAGCGTTGAAGCGCGCCTCACTGAGGGAGTGGCTGAACTGGCAGCGAGGTGGGTTGGAAACTGGCGGGCTGACTGAGGGAGATGGGCCTGGGGAGGGCATCGGGGAGAGGAAATGCATGGATGGGCACATCATGGGACAAGCTCACAATAATCACACCACACGGGCAAAGGATGAACACATGCAGCACCATCACATCAGGCATTACGCTCACAATGACGCATGCAATATCAAAAGCATCACACACATGAGAATGTTAAAAAAAAAAAAAGATCACCTTTCCGTTGCTGGTCCTGGAGGCCACCAGCTTGATCATATCTGAGCTCCCCCCTCCCTCTTCGAGAGCCCATTTGTGACTGATCAAACCTTGTGGCATCCAGGACCTCCCAGTCCACACAGGCATCAGCAGAGTCCCACTCATAACTCTCATCTACTGATGTGTTCCTTCTAATAAGATATACAAAACAAGTGGTCAGATAAGTTATCACAAAGAACAAACAGAAACAAATAAACTATTGTTATTTTGGCAACATGAATGAATCCCTCTGCCAAGAAGACACTCCAGCGTGTTGGTGATTATTGCCCAGGTGTGGTGGTGTTTCACCTTTTTGCTCTCCTCTCAGGCAGCTCCATCTCAGCTCTATGCCGCTCGCTCTCCTCTGTGGTTTCTGGGGAGCTGAGTAGCGTGGGAGTGATGGAAAGGGAATGTCTGAAGAGACCGGCACTACCCCTCCCACTGCTCTGACTGGCATAACTGGCCCTCCCCCCCTCCCTGATCTCTCTGCCCTCACGGGTCTCAGTCTCCCCTCCCCTCCCCATCATTCTGTCTGGCTGTCTGTAGCTCTCTCCCTCCCTAGGTGGGAAAGGGGCATAATAAGGGGACGGCCAGCTGATGCCCCTGGGCAGGTAGGACCTTGGAGGGCCCCTCCTGGGGTCCATGGGTCTCATGTTTTCCCCTCTGGAACCTGGCCAGTGTTGGTACTGGGGCACTGGAATGGAGGAGGGCATGGGGATATATTTATGCTGGGCAGACCTCAGAGTTTCTTGATAAGACGGAGACCACCTTGAGGGCTCAGGGAAAACAGTGGCTTGTCGTCGGGGATCAGAGGGTTCCAGCATTGGGGAGACTGAGGTTAGTCTGGGTGGGTACGCAGAAGGAGTGAGGTAGGAAGGACTGGCCAAGGATCTTTGTGCGTGATGAGGCCTCTCCAAGCTCCCCATGCTGGGGCGTCTGAATGGGACATACTCCCTCCAGGAGGGGCCTGGCCTGGGTTGGGAAGATGGAGTGCGGCCCAAACTGTAGGACTTCACCCTGACATCTGGGTTTGGGAACTCATCCCAGTAACACTTCTCAGAAATATATGTCCTGGGGTTCTCAAAGTGCTCCCACCTCTGTGAGCCTAAACTGATGGATTTCTTTAGGAAAGGACGCGGCTGTCCCATGCCTGAGAGTGTCCTACAAGGGCCTATACTTAATGATTTCTTTAGAAATGGCACTGGGGCTTGACATATCCTTGATGCAATGTTATTAGTCCTGCTGCCCTGAGAAGCTTGTCTTTGGGATCGCTCTGATAAAGACTCACTAGTGTTTACATAACTCTGGGAGTGTTTTGACACTATATCTGCCATGCCTTTAGCTGCACTGAACAAGGTGTGAGCCGACCTGGATCCAAGTCTGGATTCAGGTCTGTCTGTGCTTTTATTTCTGAGTCGAATTTGTGTTTTCTCATCATAGAGCTGCTTGCTAGTTTTCTCTGGACCAGGTGATGATGGTCTTGTCTCATATGGAAATCTTACTCTAAGTGGAGAATCTCTAGCTTCCACATGGGGGGGGTGTTTATAGCCTTGTTTTCTACCAGCATCAAAGGGCTCTGCAGCACCCATGGGATGAGTTTGTTCAAAGCAAACCTCTTTTAGGTTTGAGTCTGTTTCCTGATTTTCTTGAACATGAACCTCCCAGTTTTTAGGAACTACATCAGGCTTAGCCACCAAAGTTTTTTTGGGATTTAGTTCTGAATTTTGTCCAGCAGTGTCTGTGGCTTCAGCTTCTTCCACGGGCTCATCCACACTCATTTCAATGAAACCTGGAAGGCTCAAGTACTCCAGAATTGCACTTGTCTGCAGTGGGGACATTTTGGGAGATGGGGCTGCAGGCTTGGCCTTGAAGGACTCTGACATTCTGGGCACAGAAATTCGGGACTGATCACTCTCAACCTCTTCTACAAGAGTCAGGGTCGAAATAGGGCTGGGACTATCAGAGAAAAGACATTTGTCACTCCTCCTGGAGCGTGCTCGAACACCCTCTCTTTCTAACTCAGAGTAAAACCCTGAACTTCGGCAGTCATCCTGGTTCTGAGTCTCTCTGTCTTTGGCCTTTGCCCCAACAGCATGATGATCATAGGGTAAGGTAGAATAACTTGAGGGACTAAGTTCCCTTGTGGCTGTGTGGTCTGCCAGATTATACTGTGCAGAAGCTGAACTTTCAGGCCTTTCACTGTCAACTGGAGGACTCCGGGCAGCTGAATCCCAAGGTTGAGTACCTGCATAATCATATGAATGTCTGGACCTTGAAGCAACACCTCTGTCCTGTGCTTTATCCCGTAAGCCCTGCTCAGTCACAGACTTCCTGCATATATCTTGCTCCCCTGGAGGACTCAATGACCTCGCTCTGTTTGGTGTTTCTAAACACAGACCAACCGGGCTCTTTGAGGTGACATCAGTGGAGAGCATGGGGAGGGAGGTGTTCTGGGTGACCGGTGAGCGTGATGAATCAACAACAAGAGAGTCTTCTGATGTCTCCCTACATGTGCGAAGATGCTGTGACCTTGGCGTTGGGGTCTCCCGTGGGCTCTGTACAGGAATCAGGCTGGTGACAGCGGTAACAGGGCTAATGTCCCACTGTATGCGAGACGTAGGGAGGCGGTCCATGGGACTGCTGGTGTTCCCAAAGTAGCATGCCCTCCGATAGTCAGACACCCGACTTGTGTGACCTGAAGGCCTGTGTTTCTGTCTAATAGTAACATCTTGTGGCTTCCATACTGGCTCTTCCTCCGACTTGGGCACAACCCTTTGAGGGTTCTGTGTTGTATTAGACTGATTTACTTCTCTTCCACGACCACTGCTTCTCTGATCGGCTGCATAGCTCTCTAGCTCCCTCTCCATTTCTTCCCTCTCCTTTGCCAGCTGGACACATTTGTTAATGCTATCTCTCTCCAGCTCAGTATCTAGTTGTGAGACCAGGGTGCTGTTATTAGTCAGCTGACTTTCCATAGGCTGGTAGCCAGAATGGTTAGGTCTGTCTCTGTCTCTATTCAGAAGCTTTTTTCTTCTGCCCAAACTGGGGAACAGATCTTCATTGTGGCCTGGCATGCGGTATCTCCTGAGAGAATCACTGGGTTTTTTCTCACTGTTGTCTGAATAGAAGCTGGCTCTTTCCAGTAAGGCCTCTGAGCCCTGTTCATCATCAGAATAAAAGCAGCCATGACGAGAGAAGTTTCTGGCCATGGCCCGCACTCTACCAGGAGAGGAAGGAGGCCTGCTTAGCTCTGGGACATCCACAGTTAGAGGGGAATCCCTCCTCTCATCCTTCTCTGAGCTCAAGATGCTTGACTTTGGAGATTCCCTAAATGAAGTTCGGTTGCTCCCCGAGCCACTTGCCCCTCCATTACTTTGCAGGACATCCTTCTGTAAGTTTTTCTTATTGGAAGGACTGGAACCCTCTGGCAGTGGTTGGACAATGAAGCGCCCATCTGGCCCTCTGGAAATGGACTCCAGAGCAGTCGGTGAGGGGGCCTGAGACCCCAGGTGACTCTCAAAGAGTGTGTAATGCGGTGGTGGAGACGAGTTGGACAAGAGTTGTTTCCGCTGGTCGTGGTATTCCCCACGACTGCCTTTATCAAAGGACGACCGATCAGACTGTGAGGAGGAAGAGTTGGGGAAGAAGGGAAGCTGTGGACACAGCTTCAGCTTTAGGACGCTGTCAGGGCTGCGAGATGGTGAGTGAGCTCTGAGAAAGATGTAGCCAAGAAAAAAAACATTAAATAAAAACTTACAGTACTGTAGATTTCAACAAAAATGATTGAAAGTTTAATTTTTTAACTCACTGCACAGTCATTAAGGGTTCAGAGGGTTGCAGAGATTGTAATAACATGTTTGTAAAGTCATCATCATCAAAATTAAAGCTTGAAAATTTTTTAAATAGAGCCACAAATACAGTGAGTAATAGATACTGTATATGAACTGTGGAAATCACATTATAGATGAAGGATGAGAAATATTGAAAATACATAGGTATATTGGATTGGATCAGACTTACTCTGGAGATGAGTTTTTCTGGAAGGCAGATGGCAGATCTAAGAAAAGGTGAAGAAACAATTAAATTGTAAAAACAATAGCACAGTTGAAATTGTCCAATCATGACAAAGTTTATTTAATATAAACTCAGAGGTCACTTTACGCACACCATCACAGTTTAAATAACAATTACAATTTTGTACTTTGAATTCTGATGTTTTACCTTGTCTTCTCTTTCTGCGGCGATGCTGTCTCCTTTGACTCATATAGCAAGCTGTCACCAACGAAAGAATGATGGCCACAAAGAGGAAGCACACTCCTCCTAACACACCAGCCAAGAGGGGCTCTGGGATGACTTCCAAGAAACTTGGGCGCAGGGGGTAAATCTCCATCCCTGTCATCAGACAAGTGTCAATAAAGGTGATTGCAAAATCCATTGCTAAAAACCAACAGTATTTTTTTGAATTATCCAATAATATATGTTTGCTGAAACTCAAGGTGACACAATATGCAACGTAATACTCAAGGTTATTTATAAAAAGCTATTTACCTGTGGTGAATACACTGACAGACTCACTGGGTTCACTGAGTATTTTCTTGCTGCAAGACATCAGCCGTAGTTCATACCTGGAGTCCTGAGAGAAAGAAAGATCAGCGGTTTGATTAACTCCTCAGAATAAAAAGAGGTTTTGAAGGTTTTGATAGCAAGAAACACAGAGGCCACACAGATGCTAAGTAAGACATAAACTGATCATTACCCTTAGAAGTCCTTGTACAAGTAGTTCACTCTGATTGGCACTAATGTTGTTGTTGAGGATGACCCACTGGCCATGATCCCTGCGGGCCTGCAGCACATAGCCTGTCAGTGGAGAGGATGGAGCCTCTGGAGGCAACCACTGGAGGAGAACACCTTGTCCAGTCCGGTTGGCTGACAGGACTATGGGAGGATCCAGGATTGGGAGAGTGCTGAGGGCTGTAGGTGCTTCTGTTGGCACGGCTGATGAGAAGACCCGATATAAGTTCATACTGGTAGATTCTTAGAGTAAAACAGCATTGCAGTGAGCAAGAGAAACTGAAAAATGGGAGTGTACTTGCACAAACCTTGTGTTCGCACAGAAACAATTTCACTGAAAGGTCCAGAGCCAAGTTTATTCTGCGGTAGGACACTGAACTGATAGCTGGTGCCAGCAAGTAGCCCGGTCACCAGCAGGTAGTTTTTGGATGTGGGAACAGGCAAAGATGCCCATTCATGTTTCCCCCTGGATGCCTGCTTGACCCTGGAAAAAGAAATTTAGAACATCCAAAATTAAGACTGAAATAATTGGGATTGTTGTTGGCAGCAGAGAACTGGGTTGTACTGTGTATTAAATGTTACTGACCAAACTGTGAACTTCTGGGTGTATCCACCATCAAAGCCAGGTACCCAGGATACGTTGGCCTGGTTCATCTCTGTGATGACAGATACTGAGGACACAACATGAGGACTGGTGCCTGAAGAACAGAAAAATAGCTCTATAAGTTTGAAATGCCACTGGTACACATGAAAAAATTCAGGTTGAGTGTCACATGTCAACATATCAGTTAGCGCAGAGATTGGGTTGGCTTACTCACCCAGCACCATGACCACAGTGCCAGCACTGACAGTTGCTACACGATTAGTGGCCAGGCACTCCCAGCCCCCCTGGTGATCTTTACTAAGTGGCTGCAGCAGCAGGGAGCCATTAGCCAACACAGTGTACGGAGAGCGAGGAATGGGGCCAATCTATGGGGCAAGAAAGCCGCAAGTTAAATAGGTAATAAACAAGGAGTATTTTTGCAGCACATCTGGAGTTGACAATCTCCTCCTGCACCTTGCTCCATGTTATGTTAGGAGTGGGGTCTCCTATGGCTTCACAAGGGATGATCAACTCTCTGCCCACCTCCTGGAGATACTCAGGCCGAGGAGGCACACGGATCGATGGTGGGTCCTGAAGGAGGGAAGGAGCCTGGTTACGGCTATCCATGTATAACTGTGCATACAGTAAAACGTTTTCTCTTTACTGAAGACAGAGACAAGGAGCCTGCCCTTACCTGCAGAATGACCTGTGTAGGTTCAGACTTGCCCATGGTGCCATAACTGTTATACGCAGTGCAGGTATACATGCCAACAGCATTGTCATTGGCTGTTGCTATAAAAACGGAGCCCTTGGAGTTCACCATCCATCCTGGGAACTGGACAGGTAAATGGAGGAAAAAATACAAACAGTGATTTCGAGGTATCGGTGCAGTTTTGTGAGAATTTCCACTCCATGAAATGTTTTATGTCCACAGTACATAACCTACATTGTCAGGATTTAGATCCTTTCCATCTTTGGTCCAGTTCACATACAGCACAGGTGGATCAGCCTGGACAGGACAGACAATGACCCCCTCCATGCCTGCAGGTAAGTAGGTTTCCCGGGGCATTCGGCCTACACGTGCAGGGTCTAAGATAAAAGAAGAATTAATTGCAAGATGTAACAAAAGGCATCCTTACCCAGGGCAGGCTTGGAAGCGCTCCCAACTCTGTAACCGTGACCTTCAGGGTTACCGAAGATGGATGTGTAATAGACTAAACACTTACGTTTCACTTTCAGATGTGCAGAGGCAGAGGGCGGGGTCAATATCCCATTAGTTGGGATACAGGTGTAGTTGCCAGCATCTTCTGGGATGAGATTAGGGATAAGTAGTGTTCCATCCACCAAAATCTTAACTCTGGATTTAAGGGACCTGAAGCCAAAAGATACAAAACATGGTGCATTTTAAGAAGTCCTCAAATTGACACTGACACAATGATGTCTTTGTTGTAAAGCGAAAAAGACTTTGTTTGTTTATAAAAGTTGTTTATCAGAGTATAACCATGAAAGATGTCACCTTAATCTGAAATGCAAACTCCTTTGTCTCAGGTTTATAGCGTGCTCATGACCACTTGGTATTATAGTCTTATAAATAATCTAATTAGAATTGATTGCATTAGCACCATGCTTTGGAAAAACACCTAACTGATCCATTGTGTTTGGCAAAAGAATACCTGTGCAAATCACTGCAACTATATCCAAAGGACTTACCTCAATCCAAGGAAGGGCTATCTCACTAAACATCTCTAAACTGCACCTTCGGCCCAAATGGATTTAGAGGTTCTTACATGCATATTAATTGAGAATGCAAGTGTAATGTTTCTTGTTACATAGTTGGCATTGTTCTTTTGTGTTTGATATATGCATCTGGAGCAAAAGATCAATTATAAAAAAATGTTAATACCAAAAAATAATACCTCTGCAAGTCAGACGACATTCCTTTAAATACTGATGTTAGTATTCCATTGAAGTAAATGAGCATACTGTGTTTGATTATTGGTGATACAATATTCCTTACCATTTTATACATTCGAAAAAAATGAATGCAGGGAATTTCGTCTGTTCATGGATATTTTAAAGACCTGGACTCACTCAATGTGGTAAACATTCTGTCCTTGTTTCAACCACTCATAGGTGAGATTAGAAGGGTAGGCGTCAGCCTGGCACTGCAGAACTGCATCCTGGGACATGTTGAGAGTTGTGTCCTCTGGTGAGATGATGATGATTGGAGGACCTTTTTTGGCAAAGTGGAAAATATAAAGACACGCTGATGAAAATGCCTGTCTATGCCTGTCTATTGTGACACAGTCATGATCAGTGTTGAGTGATGCAAAGTCTCATGTCTTAAATCATTGCAAGAGCAGAGAATAGACTGTAGGTGGCTGTATAGTCTTCCATTTCAGTAGCAGAGCTAGATCATAAAACCTTTGAGCAGGACAGGGGTGAGAAGACAATTTCATCTATCTGAAAAGACTGTGGTTGATGTTATTTTCAAAAAACACTGGAACTGTGTCTTACTACCTGCACATCGCAGCACATGCTAAAAACATGAAATGAGCAGAGATTCTGTCCCTCCCTGATTACTGACAGTTCAACACTGACCTTTGACCTGCAGCTGCATAGAGTGGGTCAGGTTCCCCTCCGAGTTAGACACGTGACATTTGTATACTCCTGAAATATTTCTTGTGACGGAGGCTAAAGACAAGGTACCATTGAGCACCTAAAATGGGGTGAAGAGAAAGAGTAAGAGGATCAAAGGAAGAGAGAAATGTTGGAGGAAGATCATGAAGCAGTCATTAGGAGGACAACAAGCTTCTGCTCCGACAGAAAATTCTAATTATAAAGTATTTAATTAAAATACTGCAAATGCCATCTGTTAATCCTCCTCACTTTTATTTTTTCATGTTTCTGAATTGGACTCTCATCCTTATGCCAGACAACAGTTGGTCGAGGGTTGCCATGGGCTCCACAGCTGAGAGTCAGTGAGTCTCCCAGCAGAACCTCCACAAACGTTGGTGGTTTCTTGATAAACACAGGTGGAGCTAGAACGAAGGAATGGAATAATTACTTTTATTTACATATTCACATGGGACATTAAAGAAAATCCAATCACTAACTTGACTTTGAAGTCTAAATACAGACGTTAACAGCCAACCGTAGCATCTTCAAACTAAGCAATTTCTCAGTAAAAGTTTATCTAGATAATCGCCAGACATTGTGAGCAGGTTTTGTGCCCTCTCTGTGGAGATGGCAGTTGGTATACTTGGACATTTTGTTCTCACTCAAAGTGTTTAAAACAAGACATACAGATCTTCATAACTAACTGTAAACTTGTAATGTTGTTGAATCTGGAGCACAATAACTGAGGTACCAACAAACCTCAGCACATACCACTGAAACTACACAAAGTGACGGGTAAAATATGTCATTACTGTCTATATACAAATTCTGTGTCAAATTCAGTTTTGTGATCATTGAGCATATTCTTAGGTAACATGTATTCACATGAAATTCAATACATGCTCTGATTTAATAGTATTATATACAAAAAAGTCATCCATTCTCATCTGTAGCCTGATGCAACACATGTGGGCCTTTTCAATCACTATAGTACAGTTATATCCAATAACTACCTTTTTCTCTCAATACAACCTCTAACTCTGCTGTGACACAAGCAGTGTGTGTGTGATAGAGAAAAAAATGCTGGTTAAAAAGACATAGATTTAAGCCTTTTATCTTAATCTATAGCCTACACAAGCAGGACATACATTGTCCTGTTCTTGTTATTCTTGAACCCAACCTCTACATCAGCTAACTGCAGGCTAGGCACAGACAAACACAAGTTTTGACCACCGTGTGCACCGTCCAGCACACAGAACCTCCTCATACACTGCAATGACACTTAGGGTATTCAGCTTGCCAGGGCCTTCAGTCTCCGAGCCAGGCATCATGCTGTGGCTGTTCTAAACAAGGATGGTGCCAATGATGAGCAACGAAAGGAGCAGATCCCAAGTCCCCAAAACCCTACAGTGCTGCACCTGTGATGGAGAGGAAGGTCCAAGTGCCATTACGAAAGTCATCCGTTTTGCTGTCCAGGAGCAGGATGCGGCATTCGTACCAGCCCTCGTCCTCCAGGGTCAGCCGTTCCACCAGCAGAGAGGCACCCCGGGTCAGAGACACACGGCCTGTGGGAGGAGGGGTGAGGTGGGGAGGGCAAAGAAGATAAGGTTGAGAGACAGAGAGAGAGAGAGGGTCAGTGCACAGACACATGCAGCCTGACAGGGAGAGTCAGCACATGCAGGAAGTGGGCTTACCAGGCAGAGGCATCCAGTGTCACAAGGGCCACTGTCAAAGTCACAGACTTTATGTTATTAGATAAATCCTCACACAGTGTGATCAACTAAACCTCTAATGTTTTTAGCAAAAAAACAACCACATAATTGGATTTCTGAAAATGGGAGAGGCTGTAAACAAATACGCAGCTCAGAGGATGAGTAGTCAGTGGCCATAAGATGGAGTCCAAACATGAATCACTCAACTGATGATTGTAATGATATACAAGATTACAGATGAAGACACTGTCCTTTCATTTAGTGTTTGGGTGGAGTGGAGCGCTAGAGTGAGCATGCCAAGAATTCAGTAAAAATCACTAAAATAAAAAAGAGTTGGATACTGTTATCTTACCTTCATTTCTGTAATTCTAATTTTAAAAGGGATTTCTACAACAGCTGCATTATAAAATTAGTCCCCTGTTTTTGTTTATCAATCAGCGATATTGGGCTGAAATAAACAGTGTGAGGCTTGGCAGATGCACAATCTGAACTAGTGTGTGAACACCCTTAAACACACAGGTGGATTCATGCACAGGCACACACACATTTCCCAGTCACACACACCTACACCCCCCTCTCTGTACTTCTTACAACTCCTTGTCAGGCTTTGAAACTTGATCTGTTGGTTGCCTGGTGACTGCAGACTGGTTTTCAGGGTACTGAAGTTACCCTTCCACACCCGCCCCCCTCCTTTTATTCTGTGTCTCAATGACCCCCCCCCCCCCGCCCCCTTCAATCTCAGCGCTTTGAACGACACAAGGATGTGCACAGAGGGGAAACACACACGTTGCTCATACTAGGCCATGGCAAAGCAGTCTGAAAGTTAACATAGAAATGTTGAAAAGTTTCTGACATCCTGCATTCTTGCTTGCTACCAACAAGCTACTCAGATTATATCACAAATGGATGTCACATTAAGTCCTCTATGTAAAGTAAAAATAAAGCGCTGCATATTTTAAAAAATGACCCTCTTCATTCATTTTTTAGGTTGAGCACAAAAATCATATCATTATAGAAATTGTATGTTAGAGATTTCTTGAATGTTCTACAACCTTGAGGTAACAATATCAGAGGAAACACAGGATCCTAACTAATCACATTGGTTCTCCTCCAGACAGAATTGACTGGAGCAGAGCCTTTAAGCTATGAAATTCATTCAACTCTATACATGGCCTTAAGACATGGTGAAACACAGACAGAGAGTAAAGACAGACATCAATAGCTAACAATTAACACTGCATTCCTGACTGGGGCTGTTGCTTCGCTTAACAGTTAGGTTTAATGATTAACTGACCCCCTAAAAAACAGACCAGCATTACATGGGCGGTGCTTACTTAGAGTCTCCATAAAATGAATGCCTCTGTTTCAGGACAGAATCTTTCAAACTAGCAGGTAGGGTTCAGAGGGAGGAAATGTGCAGGCAGATGATAACAGGTATTAGGATAACTTTAGGCATTTTCCTCTTATCTCTCTGTGAGGGATCCTCCCTGAGCTGCCCATTTCCCATGCAACCTTTTCCAATCAGGCATGGAATTAACAGCCCACTGCAGACTAAGAGGAAAAACACTTTCACGTGCTAAATCACACAAACCCTCTCTAACATACAACTAATCCTCATGTGGCTAAATATTATGGGATACATAAAGCTCACTGTGGCTAATAGCACCTCTTTTCATATTTTGTTACATGATCAAAACACATCCTGTGAGAATCCTGCAGATTGACCATGTGCACTGGTCTCGTGGGTTCAAAAGCACGTGGGTGTGTGTACATGTTGATTTTCAAAAATTTGGGGAGAGCCCTGCCCCCTGGGTCTCAACCTGGGAATTCTTGATTCGCTGTTGAACACTTAACCCTTTCCCGTAGCCTCCCTCTTGTCCATCATTACAAAGAGAAGGCAGCCCCCAAGTCCTCATTCTCCAGGTTGCCATAGAGATGAGACCAAGAAAAGCCCAGGCTGTAGGTTTGTATTTGAATTCAGTTGCTGTAGAAACACGGCACTGCCAAACATGGGTAGGGGCGGTTCGATCACATGGGGGAGGGGTGGATTTCTTCTGTCACAGATTTGAAAAATTACAAGTCAGGGAAAAACCTGTTGGGGGTAAAAAACCGCCTTGTGTCACATCTACAGCACTTGAGGCAGCAAAGGGAGAGAGAAAAACATGAGAGGCAGAAAAAGAGAGGACTTTATTATCCTTTCAGCCTGTGGACAGACAAAAGGCCAACACTACATGTCAAATGTTGCTTTATTTAAATTTGAAAGTCATATCTTTGGACTTGAAATGGGATCCCAAATGGCACTGGGCAGGCGCTCAGCCCGAAAAGATGGTTAACAATCAAAAGTTGCTTTTCTGCCTGTTGGCCTGCTACACAGATATAATGCAAATATGCTGGAATAATTGAACACAAGAGTTGAAAAATGATGAACCATATCCATAAAACCCCACTCTGTTTCTAAATCCAAGAGGAATTGAAATAGAGGTTATGGAGAGGTTACTCGAATTGTGTGCGTCAATAATCCACTGACAACCAATGAGAGGTTGACCCCTCTGACCTCTCTGTTCCCCAACTCCCCAGCAGACACATTCATCAGTCCCCTTGGTGCTACATTAGCACAATGTCCACAAGTCCTCCTCAAGAGACAAACATCATTCGACTCTATGGTGAACACAGAATGGCTGAAACAATAGCTGCTGCTCCTTTCTCGTCTCCGACCTCCTCCTCCTCACTATTTTTTTTTTCTCCAGCAGCTATCACATGACAGCTCCAGTCTACCTTAAAGTGAGCCCTTGTTTTCAACAGGTTGAGCTACAGTGCAGCCAAGGGTAGAGAATGGAAACGCTAATCCACTGCTGCTGTGTGAACCTCTGAGACGCAACCTCTTCACATTAGTGAGGGTCAGGCTCTTGCCCAGTGGGTGGCAGGTTAGGAATAACTCAGCTTTCAGAGCCATGACGCTGGGCAGGGGCTGGCCATGTCGCACGGTTTGTGATCTTATTTATTTTTTTATTTTTTTTAAAGACGAGTGCAAGTGAAACCACTGTTTTCACCGCATACATTTTACCGACATACAGTTAATCTTGTTTATTTTCAGTTACATTTTCATTTAAAACACTTTCTTGTTTTATGGTCACTAAAGCTTCAGGACAAGGCTTTTATTGTTCCAAAGGAGTGAAATCAACATGTGATTTTTGCATTGAGAGTTCCCACTGGTGCTTACTGACAGAGTATTACATGCGGTATTGTGAATTACATGTTATACAATAGCAGGGGTAACTATGAACGAAGACAGATTATTCTGTTTGGAGAAGCATCAGCATTGCTTTTCTTTGTCCATCAGTATGTGCATAAGAGAGCCAGGCAGAGGTGCATTGTGGGATGTGTTTTGATTTGAATACAATCATAAGTCTGGGACCGGCCCCCTGCCTCTGACAGCTCACCCCTCCCATTCCCCCAAATTTCTCTCTTCAATCCTCCTGTCTCCCTAATCAGTTTAACCCTCTTATGAATAGCTCTTTGTCGTGAGATAGATTACAGTTAACTCTGTCCCTCTCACTCCATCCGCCTCTGTTAACCCTTGCACCAGCAAGCAGGCTCAGCTCACATGACAAATTTCACTACTCCCTCATACAAGGTCAAGAGGTAAAGTATTAATTTTAATATTCTTTAAAATATAGAGTTCATTGTAACAGGGAAAATGCTTAATATCTCCAAGAGTAACCCATATCATTAGTGAATATCAAACATTGTCAAAATATTGCAGGCAATGTTGCTGAAAATAAGATGTAACTTTACCCGACTTCACACTCACATTAGGTAATCTTACAGCAGTGGATTACTTAAGCTATTACCCTACTGCTGTTCATACAGGCCACATAAAGACACTTGGACCACATCCCCACAGTGGAGCAGGATTTAATATGAATCACTGACTGTGATCTCCTGCTCTTCATATGAATCTGGTCAGCGACACACTTAAGGCATGATGTAAAAGGGCCTTTGTGGTAACCTGCTGCTCTAAGCTGGCAGACATGAAATCCCCAAGTTGAAGCCATCCATTCTTCTCTCATTGTGTCATTGCGGAAAAACTGGTTTGTGATGTTAAAGCTGATCAGTTTCACCTTTCAGCTGGGCTATTTTTTGCTTTTTGAGTCACTAAATAGACTCATGTTTGCAAGAGCATAGTTGTTAGTTCCACTTTAGGTTTAGAAAGATAAAGGTTATAGAGTTCAGGGTGTGTGTGTGCATGCATTGGTAGATGTAAGTATGTGTGTGTACATGACTTGTGCATGTGTGTGACGAATGCAGGCCCTAACTTCTCAAGTGTTCAGAGGTCACACTGAGAGCATGATGGAGGCCTACTGAGTGCTGGGGGTTTGCCTATTGTCGTTCTAACCTAAGGTCGGAGTCCTCTGCTCACAGTCTCTACTTATTTGCTTCAGCACATAGGACACATTTGATCAAGCCCTGCAACAGTAAGCCATCCTGACACTGCAAGACTTGAACATATTGTCTAAACAAATTCAACTCAAACAGACTATAACAGTGTGTCAGTCAGTCTTTCTGGCTGTTTCCTCTTTGTTGTGAGTTGACTAATGTTCATCCCTGCAGGGCATGCTGGAGATGAAACAGAGAGGAAAAAGGATGAAGGGAAAATAATACCTTCCTGATTCACTGCAAGTAGACAAGAGAAGCGCTCTGAGACCTATACACACTGATGTCTTACAGGTTCAACAGAAGGACACTGCTCTCTAGTCATGAGACTCCTCAATTACAGAATATATCTCAAATACACCTGATATCATATCAAAAAATGTTGTTTTAATGGACTGAAATACTCATCCCAGATAATGCCTGCTCTGATTCTTTCATCCAAGTTTCTACAAATGTCAGATAGCATCAGTGTGTCTGAGTAAAAGCAGCAGACTAAAGACAGACAGCATTTGGGAATGTTTTATAGGGTTTATTTTAACCTACTCAAATGTGCAGCAGTTGAAATGCAAGTGAACCAAAGAAAGGACAGGAAGCACTTAGAATGAGAATTACATATACAAGTCTGGCACCTTACTTGGCTTTATTGAAAGCAACTATTATGCCTTAAATCCACCCCAGCTCTAAACACCAGCACAGGTCGCTGCAATACCCATAATAATTCATTTTCTCGATCTTTTAACTGTTTCTTGATCTTAATCCTTGAAATATAAATCATCCCTGCTTTCTTGTTCTTTTTTTCAGACAAGCCAAGACAAATACCAGGAAATGGCTGCCTACTTGACTATCTTGTGGGTTAAATCTGAAATCCCCCATCATTTTAATTTGAGGGTAGAATACATTAGACCCACAGCACTGACACGCTTCACATGCTGCCATCTGCCCCCAGTGGGAGGGGAGATATGAGGATCTAAGGCAGACAGGGGTAAAGCCCTTACCAGACAAGTACACACAAGGGATGGATGTGGCAAAATATCAGGACTTCCCAAACAGTCTTCTACTCTGCTACATCTCTGCAGTGTTGTTTACTTCATTATAGCCACTTGTGCATCAGATGAATGCCCCTAAACAATGACATGGTTTAACGGCCTACAAGAGGGTTAACATGCCAACAACATGTAGCACAACTGTGGAGGTAGCCTGTTTCTGGTTCGGCCTTCATAGACCTCAGATGTGGATCTTGGGTTATATCATGACACTACAATCGAGTTTCTCTAGGTTTTCCCGTTGAAAAAAAGTTCTGATGCAAAATATTGCATAGGGCTTCTAAGCCAGGTTCCCTGTACATTTATGTGACCTAGTTGGGACAGTATGGGATTTTGGGTGTCCTAGTAGTCCTGTTAGCTTTGGCAAAGCAAGGGGAGGTAGTGATACCCCACTTTGTCTTTTGTCCTCTGGAACACAATGACAGGATTATAGGGCTCCAGCAAGAAAACTCCCATTATTCCCAATGCTTCATCCATCCTCCTTCCAGCGCAACAATCTCCCCTTAGTGGGTCACCCCTCAGCATACTAATAAAACACTGTCATCAGACCAGCAAGCCCCCACCTATACTCCTAATCCTCCCATGCACAGCGTTACTGGTGCCCCCCTTCTTCTTGCTCAGCTAACCCACCCCCTTTAACTGCCTCCATTAAAACACATGCATTCTCTCCCTTCCCCTTCTCACTGCCCTACAACCGCAGTCTGGAAACACGCAGATTGAACACCAGGCATAATTACAGGGATTGAGGTTGGGATGGATTACCTATTTGGGGTATTCTTCAATCCAAACTTCCCCTAGAAAAGTCTCCATAAATACCAGTCTAACCTCCGTATGTCTGCCTTTGCCCACACACGACAGATGCAAGTAACTCAATGTGAAAGAGAAAAGCTGCTACATGAACACCTCCTCTCTCCTCACCAAAATCAAGTGAACCATAGTTAGAGAAATCTGTCAATTGGTGTTCAGTGTCTTGAATCTTTCCAGAAACAAACTGGTATGATAGTGGCTCCACCCTCAGCTCTTCTATGTCCTACTGAGAAATGTTTTCAAAGCCCACACAGGAGTTTGTGTAGTCAGACTAAAGCATTCAAAAAAAGGATTCAGTTGAAGCATGGTCTTACAGGTCTAGTTCAAGGAAATGGACATCGAGTAAAGTAAAATCTGAAAAAAATGTGTGATTGAACACATCTGAACAACTCTTACCCTTATAGTTTGGATGAACACGGGGCGCATAAACTCCAAATTTGATTAGGATGGGAACGTTGTAACCGAGGCGCACCCACTCGACCACATGTAAGGGAAAGAGATTTGGGGTGGTGGCTTCTTTTGATGAAGGAGTGAGACTGCAGCCGAGCTCTGCAGAGCTCCCCTCACTGGCACGAACCAGCGATGACTTAACTTGAGCTACACCTGTAAAGACAACAGCATATCACCAGGATAATGCATGTGATTCACTGTGGACATTTGCTCATTGTATAGAAGGCAATAAACAGTAAACATGTGAATAAACAACATAAATCATGTTCGATAAGGGCCAGGGAAATATGAAGCTACTAAAAAGAGTTTTGGCTGCCAGAGAGGCCAGATTAACATCTCTGGAATTCCTTGGTTATTTGTTCCTGTGAAAAAAATTCTATGCTGAGAATAGTTAAAGCAGTTAAAAGTAATATCTTTGTGGTGTGAGGAGGAAGCTTGATAACACAGGCAGCAAGAGGTGAAGACAAAGAAAAGTTGTTGGGAAACAGATTGAGAAAGAAACAAGAATGTATCATAAATGCTTTGTTCAACTGGACCTCCAATCATCCACTGAATAGGACTTCCCCAAAGAGATCCCTGTCAAAAGCGGGGCCATCAGAGGGCATGTAGAACGATCGTGTACCATTTTTAGACAGAGTCATATAGTTGCAAAGCCTGCAAAAACACAGCAGTCCCATTAGTGACACCTGGAGCAGCCTCTCCTCTCTCTATCTTGTCTCTCTTCCTCAGTGCCATGTACTCATGTGGTTGTGAGTGCAAATGGGTGCCAATGTTTGCTCTGCTACTCATCTGGCCTGGTGATTACTTTAATCTCAGAAGGGGGGGGTTGTGGTGATACTCTGATGTGGAGCAGCAGGATCCTCTGTGCTCTCTCCAGCCGACCTCCCACCACCCCCTGGGGTACACACATGGTTTGTGGACCAGCACAATCAATCCCACCGCCCCCACTTACAAACACACGCACTCTCACACAGAAGCGTGCCTAGGGTTGGGGGTAGCATAAATCCAGGATTGATCTAAATCCACACCCAAAGACTCTATTTAAGTTGGATTTTTTGACCCATTCTCTCTCGTCGACTCATGTCTGTGCTGTAACCCCTCCTCTTCACTTTCTCCAATGTAAGGCAATGGGAGCTGTGCCAGATTCATTATGATGTCGCTCAAACTGTATGGAGGCAGTTAAATGGCGACATATGTCAACTGTTTTCTCGATGATTCACCATAACAACGGACAGAGGTCTGGTAGATGTTCAAGCATGAATTTTCTGTCAGTGTTACATAATTGTTCCTCTTTTACTGTTTTTACGCATTTTTTCCAAGTTAGCAGAACACATCTACAATGACTTTTAAATTTATTTATTTTATGTGGGTACCACATTGCATTGATTTTTCCAGCTGCTATGGATTACTTATTCATTTCTGGAAAATAGTTTTAATGTTTTATATTAATGTTTATATTGTAATATCAAAATACATTTTCTGAATTAAGAGTTAGTTAACAGTCTCTTGAGAAAAACCTTCATTTTAAGAGTAGTATTAAGAGTTTTGATGAAGACAACTCAGTACTGAGAAATGTCTGTTTTTGAAAATCTCTAAAAGCTAAAAAGGAGAAGTGAATTATGTAAATGCATTGTAAATGTATGTGATGTATCCATATTTGTATTAGAATACTTACTTAGCAGACAGATGGCTACAGCAGTAGTGACAGCTGGAAGCCACCGTCTCTTCAGTCCCATGGCCGTTCGTCACACTTCTTCACATATCTCTCAAGCTGAAAGAGAAGATCACACATCCCGTTTACTCATCAAGAGAATACTATTGTACCCTTCACAGATTCACCGCTGCACAAGGATATCCCTCACATCCCCCCTCAGACAAAGGTAATCCCACAAGTTAATATCAACTCATAATCCAACAACTACACTACATTACAGATGCTTCTTAGCTAATAAATAACTATATTCTTTGAAAACACTTAATCCTCTGGACATTGAACGTCTGAGCTGTAGTTGGATTAAGGCAAAAAAACTATTCCAACAAGTGCTACAAATAGACAGCAGGGTATGAGACTGCATTCAGTGTGCATTCAGTGGAGGTTTCCCTGCCTAGGCCAAATGTGTGTGTGTGTGTGTGTGTGTGTGTGTGTGTGTGTGTGTGTGTCTATGCGTGGGCTTTTGTACATGTACTTGTGTGTGTTTACACAGAGGACCTGTACAAGGCTCTAAGTGTATGTACAGATTAACCTGATGCTTGTGATTGGTCCAGCTCACCCAGAAGGTCGTGTCTCAATCTAAATAGGCTAACGGCTATGGACAGGTGACACGAGCAACATTGACAGGTGTGTCTTCATGACTCCAGATGTTATCTTATTTTCTGTGCTTACAAAAGGAACTTGAGTAGCATAAATAGACTTGGACAATGTTCTGAAATTAAGATGTAATCAATACTTCATCTACTACTACTACTACTACATATCCAGCAGCCAACAGCAGCAAGCACATTTCACCTGACTTTTAAAGCTAATGCACAAAAAGCTCATGCAAGCGCACCAGCACAATCCACTGATTTTCATCCCGTAATGAGTTACTTCCCAGTCTAACCAATGAGAACAGCTGCAGCAGCCCATGGGACACTCCACTCCAAATTGGATTGGAGGCACAAGTTTAAGTTGTTGCTCTTCAAACATAATAGAAGGCCTCAACCCCCCTCCCCTTAAGTCACTCCATTCAGTACCACTAATACCAGCTTATTAATTTAAGTTCATTTAAGTAATATAAGATGGAGGCACTTCTTGGAAGCAGGTAGGTGTTGGATATTAACTGCGAATGTGCTGCAGAAGCACAAGATAACTGAATAATTTGAGGGACAAGTTTAGTCTCTCAGTGGCAGTGTTTACACTGGAGTAAACGAAGCAGGAAAAAGGTGCATTCAATTCCTTGCATTTGACAAACACAGGTATTGGACTATGCTGTTGGGGTTGGCCACGAAGGATTGTAATAACTTTTGTTAAGCACCTTTCTAAAACAAGGAGGAAGACAAGACCAAGGTTAAACAAGCACTGAGGAGGAGAGGGACGAAAACATATTAGATTGGGGGGGGCTTTGTATTAAAAACCAAAGAAAGAGGGGAGGGGATGGGACATGAAAAATGGCTGAGCGGTTTGGCATGACAAAATCATTTCAGTGCAATGTTTGTAATGAGGAAAGGATTACCCCTACTGAGCAAACAGTATTTGTTCAATAGGGGTATAGGAATAAAAAGGACTCTTAGAATGGATCAAAAACATAAAAAAATAAATCTTTTCATTGTAATCATTTGTGTATCACTTCCAGCAGTCAAATGATGGAAGTGATTTCACATCACTGCATTATCTTAGCTGCGACGTTCACAGTCATTTTAACAACATGACAGCAAAAGTAATAAGGAAAATCCTATCGTGTATCTAAAAGTCTCATATCTAGACCTCAAGTAACTTTTGACAACAATAAAATATAACAAATAATGCCTTTGCTCCTGCCTTTTCTATTGTGCTTCCAGACCAGAATATACTAGAACTGGCTTGTGGGAACAAGCCTTTGGTACCCACACGGAGCAGATATATTACAGAGAAAGCCTGGAGGGGGATTTGTCTACAGGTGCAGTAGTTGGTGGAACCAGGTTATTTCCTCCGGCAGTAGAACAAGGGGCCATTTAATTATTATATGCATAGAAAGGTCCTGAAAAAGAAAAAAAAGTGTGAATGCTGGGACAAGTGAAAAACAAAAAACAAAAACAGCACCTTTTGCTATTCATGTGACTGCAATCTGACATTAGCAATTGCAGACCTGTAAACTATTACTATTTACATCTTATAATTAACTTACAAAGAAAGGATACCTGTGGATTACAGCTCCTGTTTAAGAGTGAGGCATGCACCATACATACTTGTGCATGTGGGAGGTGAGAGGGGTTTACTCCTACAAACTAATCTCCTCCCAAGGGTAACTGAGGGAAAGTGGATATAATTAACTACTGTTTTAAAGTCGGACACAACAATACATCAGAAAGAATATTTCAGCCTTACTTAAAACGGAAATTGTACAGATGGGATGGAAATCAGTGAAATACACAGAACTTTGGTGATTTCTGAAACTCTAATAATGAGATTACTAGGGTGTGATTTTCAAAGGTCAAAAGTAACAACACAAAAAAAGCTCAACACTCAAGTGATAACTACATGAAAACCAAACATAACAAAAGCATGTAGTCTTCAAATCATGAATCTAGAAAAGGTTATCAAGGATAAATAGAAAAAAAGGGGAATAAACAGTAAAAAACTGCCACACCATAACACATTTAGCTACACAATGTGTGTGGACACTGCTGACTGGTGCAATGTTACACTGGATTTCATTGACACAAATTGCTTTGGATCTAGTCCTGACTTTGCCTTCTGGACGGAACATTTGTAACACCCAGACTAATCCTGCCCTGCTGCTTCGAGTGTTAATAGTGTAATTGAATTAGAGATCAAACTGGTGAGACAAATGAAGGAAGCTCTGTCATCTGGCTGTGCAGTGATCAATCACTGGGAAATCAAGTAATTTAACACTTCAGATTATTCTGCCTGCTGGGATTCTACCATCTCTGCGGAGGGTGATAACACCGCCACTTTAATTGCCAGAAAGCTCACACTTTTGTTCTCCACATTTCATGGAGGACAGAGAAAGCAAAGTCAAATTTGCATCTCTACCGAAAAAAAATCCAAAATGATGTATCATATCCTTATCCTATACTACAGAGCTATAGATCCCCACAACAACTTTGGTTGTATTACTTCACTCAAAAGAAAATCAAAGAGACTCATACTCTTCAAACTTCAAATGTCATAAAATAATTTGCAAGAAAGGGGGGTTCAGAACCAGAGGCTAATTGAATGCATTGATGAACTTATCTCAACACTACAAAAAATCTTTTTACCCCCATCTCCTTGCATTAAATGCAAGTAAGAAGCTGATTCCAAGCTGTCAGTTGCAACAGCCGATAAGCCTGACCTCTCCAAATGCATCCCCTCTATATCACACTAGAGGCATGAACTGAATAATGCAAAAGTTAAGGTTAACTTTATAATGGGTTACACTATGCAAGAGTTAAATAGAGCTTTGCAGAAGTCTTTTCAGCCATCTCGTACACTTGATAAATCACAATTTAAGTGTCAGTCTGTCCTTTCAGCCTAAAATCAACTCTGACACAGAGAAAAATCAACAAAAATTGGACCTTTGACCTGAAGTGTTAGAAGGTGTGTGTGTGTTATCCCTCAGTACCTAAGCGGAGCCACCAGTGATGCTAGTGACGGATACAAGCCTGATAAGAAGTAGCATTCCTCTTTTGGTAATCCCCGTTAATCCTGACAGAGGCCGTAGCTTCAGCACAAACAAGCCTGTAGCAGGGGGTACAAGTGTAACTTGAACAGGAAATTTTTAACCAAGGCCAACAGACTTAGAAATATCACACAATCAACCCACAACAAAGGCAACATATCTACAAACATATTACATGTGACACACTGCCATGACCACAGGAACTGGTTGTAAACCACCAAACCACCCTTGATTGGTTGGACCAGCCTACACAGCATAGTTATCAATTCATTGATTTTGTCCCTGGCACTGCAACCCAGTTTAGAAAACTGTATTGACATTTACTTTAACCATAGGAAATGAACTGGACATACACTGAGCATGGGAAAGGAGCCCAAGTCTCGTGAGGGGAAAAGCCCGCTGTATATGGATTAACACCGAGATCGTTGGTAACCTAACACATGGTGCCACCGGGAACAACAGTGCTGACTAATGAGTAGGGGTTGAATTTTTTTAATAGAAACTTGGAAAATGTTACCTTCATCATGCAATAAAATTTTGCAGCAACTGAATACTGCTGCAAATTACACAAATAAATCTTTTTTATACTTCAAGCATGAGTGGAGTGATTTCATGTATTTGTTTCCCCAGGATGATTCCATGTAGCTCAGAGGCATCAGGGGAGCAGAGAATCACATGAGTCTAATGGAAGGCGAGCAGCTAGTATCCTCCTTGTAACTCCTGAGTCTTTGTCCTTCCCTGCTCCCGACCCTCAGGGACAGGTCAGTCCCATAAAGCTACTTTCACAACACCAAGGGACACCAAAGGGTTAAAAGCCAAAGGTAACAAACCCAAGAGCTGATGTCAAGTGTTGAAGGATGGCACTGGATTTATCTTTAAGCCTGAGGGTCAATGAGACACATTCTCAAAGAACACCAGCAGACCCTCAGTATTTAACCTAAGAATGTGTATTGATATGGTTCTCATTTCTTAATTGGGGACAGCTGTTTCAGACCAGATATAAAGAGCTCTATAAAATAATACCAAATATCAAAATATGTGGGATATTACTGTGTTTAATAACACCTGAGCTGGTATCTGACAGATAGACCTGGAAAGCCTAAATGGTTCTGGGATAAAAATGCAAAACTATTTCTTAACATAGCTTTCACCCTGA
Source organism: Istiophorus platypterus (assembly GCA_016859345.1). Lineage (NCBI taxonomy): Eukaryota > Metazoa > Chordata > Actinopteri > Istiophoriformes > Istiophoridae > Istiophorus > Istiophorus platypterus. The sequence goes on from CM029115.1 coordinate 9,071,285, forward strand.
AAATAAGGCAAAAACAATCACTGACACTGACTTATCATTTAATGTCTGCCAAGAAGAATAGAGTGGAAGTAAATATTTATCACCTGTGTATCTTTTTGAGGGAAAAAAAATGTCAAAAGGTGATTTAGAAAACCTAAAAGCTAATGTAGAATGAAGGAAGCTTACATTTATGAAAGTATATTGTCCCTATACAGCCCAGTGGCCCATCACAAGGGATTACAGACATCATGAGTGATGTGTGTGTCTTTGCACCTCATATCTGACCCATCAGTATTAACAAGCACAACATAAACAAAGAAAGGGGAAACGCTAGAGCAAGGGGTATTTATCACATCGAAAGCAAAAGACAGCTACACTCCTCTGTACAAAATATCTGAAGTTAGGTTTCTATCACGTAGAGCAGCAGGATAATATGCCGTCTGATCCATACAAAACAGAGACCGAGCCACAGGCTCTCTATTTCTGCGCCCCTACAGTGAATTGTGATGCTCAGTCCTCCATGTCATCCTCCAAACCCCCTGTAAAACAAAACAGGTGCATCTTTTGTCTGACAGTGAGTCTGATACAAGCAAAGGAAGAGAGGGCCCTGAATATTTTCTTTTTTTTTTTAAAAGCACTATTTTGACTGACTATTGTTCTCATTATTTTAATCCAGGGAGCAGAGCTTTGGATAATACCAGCCTGTTAAATCTATTCACTATGGTTTTAAAAGATAAGAAAACCCATGCTCATTTGGAGATTACAAGAGTTGTATGTGATACACAAAAACATAAACAAAAAGCACAGTGTATCATAGTATTACTGCAGTACATTTTACATGGAAACTAGACTAATGTCAGAGCAACACTCTGGGCCTCAAAATAATATTATAGTGCTAAATCAGGAAATAAAAGGCAATAAAGTAAGATCACTGTTGAATTATAAAAGCTCACCATACGTGATATAGATGTTATAGAGATTTCAATCCAACCAGCAGATACATCGTGTCAGAGACTAGAGACCAACTACTAGAAGGTGTTTTCTGTGTTTATTTGGCGGGCCTGTGCAAGATGCTCTTGCTCTGCCCGCACAGCTCCTTACCTATCTTGAGGCACTTTTCACTTGAAGCGTAAAGTACAGTCTTTCAATCCATGGGTGCTCCTCTTTTACACTCCTTTTGACGACCAAATCTAGCCGTTTAGTCCTTTCTCTTCAGGCAGAAGTTAGGTTGAAACCTACGACTCTTGAAACAAAAATAAGACGACGTTGAATAAAACGCAGGTGGTCACATTGTTGTTTTCAGTCCGTGCGTGGATCAGAGGGGAAATAAAAACTGATCCTCGACTTCCATGTTTATAAGACGTCTTGAAAAAAAATAAATAAATACTTTGCGGTTTCAACAAAATCCATCAACCCAGGCCACCTCCATGGGTCCGACATCAGCCCATTTAAAGTCCATTTAAACTTTCCACGCCTTGGCTTTTATGTCCGCGATATCCTCAGTCTAAAACTTGTCCAAAGTACCTTTAATCGTAAGTGAGAGTTTATGATTCAATCAATGAATTTGTGGAAAAGGCTCCCGGTCGACGCAGCAGACACTGAACATCAGACGGGGCAAGTTTCATTAGAGAGAGAGCCCAGAGCACGTTTAGGTAGAGCCCCGCTGTTGATGGTCCCTCCGCGTCTCTCCTCCCATCATCATCCTCCTCCTCCTCCTCCTCCTCCTACCACCGTCAATCACCTGGGACGCGACCGCAGGATTTCCTTTTACACCCTTCAGGATAAAAGCCCCGCTGGCGACGAGGGTAATGCAAGAAGAGATCCAGGGCTATTGTTTAAGGTGCAAATTCGGGCTGTGGCGGTTGGTAAAATAAGTGATTTATGGAGGAAATTTAGTTGTTCGGTTTCCTCCGTTTGACATGATCGTTCTTGACACGTCTTTACATTTTGGTTGGGCGAAAACCGTCGATTTAAACATGTTTCCTTTGGGCCCCCGGGAACTGTGATGAGCATTTACAGCATTTCATCTAAATGTGCTACACGAATCATTAGTTGGTTGAGTAAACTGTGCATCGCAACGGTAGTGAGCGTAAGACGTTTTCATGGAAGACATTTAGAAATGTCTCAGGAATAGATGCTAAAATAAACGATGGCTGAACGTCACTGAGTTGCTTCAGTCTCGGGGTCCTGGTTTCGTGCGTGCAAGCTCGCTGTTGCAGGGGTCGGTGGGACACTCGGACAAGATTTAGACCAGAAAATTCACCCCAAAAAAAAAATGTTTTTAAAAGTCCAATCACGTCAGAGCAAAGTCTGTGGGTCTGAAGGGGGGTTAGTTATGATTATCCATTTCATTTTTTTTTTACTGCTTTTATAACGAAGGAAAATGTACGCACTTCCTCCTCGCTGCCACCTGTCTCTGTGTGACTTGATGCTACTGGTGTTTTAGCGCCTCAGACAAAAGCGTCTTTCCGTTGGAAAAGACTCGGGGATCGCGACAAAAGGCAAACACACACCTAAATATTAGATATTAGACTGAGGTATCAAATCCTGAAAATATCCAAGAAAAAACGTCTCCTATGCTCCGCCGAGGAAAAATAATAATATCGGCAGAAAATGGAAAATCGGGCGTGACATACCCTAAATAATTAATGAGGTTTTACCGCCCACCACGCACATATAACACAAAAGGCAGAACCACGGCACATCTGCTGACACGGTCTGAATAAAAAGGCCATGTTTATATAGTTATTACAGGATAAGGTGTTAAAACAGGTACTTTAAGGTACGAGTGAAAACACGTGGGGTAACTGACCGGAACGAAACGACCAGACTGATCTGGTCAACTGCGTGATTAAGAGTGACTCTTCTAAAATGTTAGACAAATACTCGGACAACCTGAAAACTGAAAAAATGTTTGTGTGGAGGTTTATTTAAACCCGTGTTTAGTTTGTTCCTAACTTATTAACCTGTCTCCACAAACTTCTAATCACCGTCCAAACTTTGAGCTAGTGTAAGCTCTCCGTTAGCCAACGGCTCGACATTAAGCTAGCAAGACACCTTTTACTCTTTTCATGAACTTTATATTTGCTATTAATGAACTTTATATTTGCTATTAATGATACATTTATTACCGTAGACCTTAACCAGCTGTTAAGTTAGCTCTGTTCTTTTTTGTTAATTTTAGCCAATATTTAGTTAAGTTATAGGATTCATTCATACTCAGTGATTCTCGACTCCTGTCAGGTTTCTTTTTGCTTCTTTCTTTTTTTTTTAACCTTAAGGTTTCTGACAGGTGTTTTTCATTACTCGTTTATTTGGACGACCCCCCATATATTTATAATAAGGAAAAAGAAAGGTGCAGGTGGTTTGTTAACCCTGCCGTCGTAGATTTGCAGTAGCTTACCCCTGATCCGCTTCTTCTGGTGTCGTCCCAACCCGAGCTGAACACGGTTCAGGTATGAGAGGATGAGCTGTCGCCTGTGAGCCGAGGGGACGTGCTGCTCTAACCTGTTAACCTTTCTTGTTAACCTTTCTTGTTAACCTGTCCTTAAACTAGCCAGTATAGTGCCAGATAGTCTGTATAAGCACAGGGGGGCGGTGTTAGTCCTGGATCAACGGAGACTGGTGAGGCCCGTGACATTGTGCAGCAATAAGAAGGGTTGATGACATAATTTAACAATTACTACTCGTTTACAGTGATTAAGCCAGGATGACTTGTTGTGGCATGACATGGTTAAAGAGTAAAATTTTGGTTAAATTACTATAACATCCCTAGAATATTACTATACAATTATTTTTGCAATTGTGTGTGTGTCTCATAATGTGCCTGGTGAACAATTGTAGTGTTTGTTAATGTTTATCTCATGTCACTAGACTAAGTTTTATGGTTTTCATGTAAAAATGTTGTTTTTTTAAATTTTAATTCTTCCTGTACAACAGTGACTGTCTGTATAATATTGTAATACCAAGGTTTAATAGAAAGCACACATTACCAAGGTATAAAAAAATTCTGGATTGTACTTATTTATTTATTTATTTATTTATTGTAAATAGCTGGGGCAATAAAAGCCTTGGTACGAGGAACAGCACACCCAATCTGTCTTTTGAAAGCTGGTTGGAATCTGTGAGTGCTTCCTGAAGAGGTAGGCAGCTTCTGGAAGAAAAGTTTCTAAGCTTATGTAAAGTGTTTTGATCTGATCTAAGACCAGGTAGTTTCTCGTTGGTAGCTGACTGACTGGATACAATTGGTAGCAAGAAAAACTAAGAACATGAGGAACTTTCCTTGAAAACATCCTCTGCAACAGCTGTTTGCCAAGCATCTGAAAGGATTACATAAGTGCAATCATTACTTTCAATGTGTTTTATATATGACACTATCCTGCAAAGGAAATGGAGGTGGTAGCCTTGCCTTTCAGTAGCATTCTGTCAAGTTAATTTGAAACCGATGAGTTGATAGCACTAGATAGAGGAGGAATGGTCTTGATGCAGGTTGACAGAATGTCAGACCTTGATTGCATGTTTGCTGCCCAGTTTTCCTAATGTGTACTCTCACCGGCCTGGTGCACCATATGGAGATCGAAGGATTGGCATTAATCAGATGAAATCCTCCAAGAAAGACCAACTTTGCACAATAAGTGGAGGGTAAGGCAAATGTTTTATACTGTATATACTGATTATAGTATGGTCAAAACAATATCAGCCTATTAAACATCAGTTATCTGCCTGACAAGATATACAACATGATGTATGATGCCAGTATATCACTTTGTCTCGTCTGCACAGCCTGAAATATTTGCTGAATTAAACTGTAAATAGATTTCTTGTAAGCCACTGAACATGTAGGTGGATCAAGTCTTATTCGAAAACCCACTGAATACAATTTCAGTTTTATTTGGCACGAAAAATATTCGTTGGATTCCTCTACATACTGAATTATAAGCTAAAATGTGTTGTACATCAACTCAGTGTAAGGTTACTGACAGTGACATATTGAGGCCATCATCTGACACACCAGATTTTACATGAATTAAATGAGTAGGATGAGTAAGTAATCCCAGTGTCTCTGACTATAGTTGATCTAATAAACATAACATTATACAAATAAAAATGATTCATCAAATCAGTTTTTTTAATTAATCAAGCAAACTAAACAAATATACAAATCAAACAATATCTGATAATGATATGGCTTCATACTGGAATACATATGCATATAAATCTATCAGAATAAGATTTTTCATCGCAACAATTGGACCTCATTTTCATTAAAGATATCACTACCTGTAGTTCAGCACAAGCAATACTGTATATGAATGCATGTAAGCACAGCAAGACTCTGAAGCTAGGGTGAGGGTCAGTCATCAAAGTCTGGGATATCCTCATAGGAGTAGCCTGGGTAACCCTTTGATGCATAGTAAGCTATCCTTAGGTGGTAAATTCCAGGCAGGAAGACAAGGATCCCAATAACAAGGACAGGTACGGTTCGATCTGAAGGCTGAAAGAGAGCAAGCATTTCAGTAATTTATTTAATGTAAAGAAAAAAAAACCCTGTGCCTTGAAAAAGTACTCACAGTGGCTCCAAAGTATCCAGCCAGGAGAAGGGAGCCAATGATGATTAACAGAGAGCCAACCAAGAAGAGGATTGCGGCTAGTGCTATGGCTTTGTATGGGACTTTGGGTGGGCTCTTTTTGAACTGCAGAGGAGGAGAAATATTTAATTAAAACACTTTTTCTCAGACACACCAGGCTTTATAGAGAACTGCCTTTTTTCCCCCCACGCACAAAAAAAAATTAAGTCTGGCTCATTAATCACTGGAACTTCTTGGAAAAGTAAAAGTCTATGACTTGCCGACATGTGTTTTCTATCAAAGCAGAGCTGATTTTATGAGCAATAAAAATGTCATTTGAAGACATAAGCATCTTGGTTATGCATTTCATTCCCTGTGAATAAATACCGGAGCCATGACCTGATGGTCATGACAAAGTTGTTGGTGCGGATTTAACGGGTAAACTCACCAATTCTAGACACAAAGGTCAGTTTACTAGTCTTGCTGAATATTATCAGCAAATTTAAAAAAATGAAATATTCATGTAATGTCCTCTGTGACTCTGGGAGTATTTCAAGTGTGAGAAAAAAAAAAACAAACAAACTATGGTGTCATAAAGTTTATCTCAGCTTGGGCCCTGAGAACTTCACACTGGGACACAAGAGACTGAAGGAAATTGGCATTTACCAAAAGACCAAAGAACTATCTCGAGTTGAACTGTGGGAGACGAAAAGTTTTTGGAGACTGAGCCATACAAGGCACTAAGAGCCAGGAGATATCAGCCTCCGCTGTCCTCCAACGTTATGTCAGTGCGATAGTCAAAACACTGAACTCCCCCCTTCCGTTAATTATTTATTATTATAGGTTCAGAAACTTTATCTTTAAAAGTGGGTGAACTATGACCTTCACATAGCAAAGACAATAAGACAACTGCTGACAGATCAGAGTCATACGAGATACGAACGATATTTTTGATTAACTGAAACATTGACAAAGAGTTTGCTCGGACCCTCCCCTCGTCCGACACGGATCGCGGTGACAGTCTGACGCGGCGGGTCGTCCGGGCCTTGCGCCCCGTCCCGTCGTACCTGCAGGTCGGTGTAGCCGTCGTCGTCGGCGGCCAGCCTGGAGTAGCGGACTCTGCTGCTCGGGAGCCCGCTGGACACGACGTTACGAGCCGGCATCTTCTCCCGCGGCCCCGCAGCCTCCTGAGGTGGTCGTCAGCGTTTCGGTGCGGCTACAGGAGCATTAACGACACCGCGGCCATCGTCCGGATCACTGTCGAAGTAGAGGGAAATGTCACAAGAGGTTCTCATGCAGAACCGCTGCTATTTGCTAAAATAAGCCTCGTGGAGATACTGCATCGGGATGTTGTCTCGTTCAGGCCTTTCTAACATGGATCTTCCTTGTTTTCGATACGCACCTATCTGCTCTGCGCCTGCGCACACTGACGCGCTTTATCGGATATCATGGAAATCTCGATTAAGTGTTATTATTCCAAGATTGCATGTTGTGTGTGCAACGCAAGATCAGGATTACTTGAAAGGCAGCACGTTCATTCAAAAGTTGTCAAAACCACTTTGTTCAAATTAATCTTTCTCTCAATGGGGATTTGTACGGATCCATTCTTGCCACGAGAGGACGCTGTCGGGTCCTATTAAAATGGAGCCGGCATTCATCTCTTTGTGAGGATGCTCATTTCCTGAGGTGTTTTCTCAGGGCTGCTCAATAATCACACCGTATTCTCAGAAGATAAAGCTTCTGTCTAGGCTGCAGATTTATGTTACAATTTCATGTAACAAGCGCACACACACACACACACACACACACACACACACACACACACACAGTCTTCTTGTAATGTTTGTTTTTTTTGCTACAGAGATATAATCTCGTTTCACACACAATATTTATCTCACATAGTGGCATGGAAGTTTCACAAAATAGTCCACTAGATGAAAAATCATATACCATCATATCAAAATAACGCACTAAATCAGCCACTTTTCTCCCAAAATGATACATCAGTAAGTCCCAAATGGCAGCCATTATCCATCAAAATAAATTAAAGTCATGCTTCAACAATAATAATTGGTGCATATGATTGCTGGATATTTAAAATAAAAAAAAATGTGTGAAATTTCAACTATGGGACAAGCATCCAGGTTATCTCTACCAGATATTTTCGTCTCTCTGTTCGTGCACAGCAATAACCTTGCCTTCGAACAATTGAGCCTGAAACAGACAAAACAGACAAAAAATAACATTTGCTGACAGTTCCCCTGAAATGAATAATTAAAGCTGTTGTGGGAGGTATATTGTCTTTTTTTCCCCTCCTTTTTTTCAAATTGTGTTTCTCACATTTCCCTGCTGCTTTGTGGAAAATTGGACTGTCACATAGACAAATATAGACTCTCCTGTAGGCATAATTCAGATAGCTGCACAGCCCCGAAGCTACAGAGGAACAGTGGATCGCTGTGATTCAAGCTTTCTGGCAGAGCTGTACATTCAAGGCTAAATGCCCACAGGTTGTATATAATCTAGAAACCCTCAGCTCTTTTCATCAGCTGCAATAATAAAGTGAATGCATATGCTTATTAGACGTGCTCGCAGCATCAATAATACGCTCTTGTGCTCTGCTCTTAAAGTACTTGGCAGAGAAAGCGTCTCGAGTGATCATTAGTACACTCAGCGACCTTGACTGCAAGTTGCATAGTTGTAGTTGAAAGCCATACTGTTGCTCTCTGAAGGGATTTAAGACCCAAAATCAGTCATTTTTCATATTCCTGTTGTGTTTCACTGCATGTGGTGTGAATCACTGTGGTTTATGCTGCACTGTATGCTCTCTCTGTTCGATTTTCTGATGCATATCTACAAATATATACAAGGTTCTTCAGAAAAATAATCTCTATAAGTCTATCATGGATGCAGCTGGACTTCATCTTCATTTAGGGGGTTAAACAAATGTATTTTCTCTCTCACTTTCAAATGTAACAGTGCTGAAAATGGCAGTGCACAAATGTAGAGCACATTTAGCCCCCACAAACTTTATCTCCACCCATTCTCTCTTATCCAGAAGAAAACCATAATAGAAGCCACCTCTGCCCCCTGATATGATTGAAAGTGCAGACATTTTGCATGTCCATGATGCCATCTTCACTGTACCAATAACAGAGGTAAACTTTGCCCTTTGCTTTATTATTGATGCCAGTTTCCTTACTCATATCTCACTATGCTGTGACCACATGTTGACTGCATTCATTAGTTGACACCAAGGCTGTATCACTGGTCTGTATTCCTTTTTGTATGCCAAATCATCTGCACTTATCTGTCCCGTCCCGTCACTTGGATGTTCAATACCCACAATCAAGGTCACTGCACAAGCTGCTTACCCTTCCTCGGTCTGAATTTAGAAACATGGCATTTCATTTATCTGCTCCATGGCCTTGAAACAATCTACAAGACTGGATAAATCTGCAATTATTTGACAATCATGAATTTGAAATGAATGGGCTCAGAATGGGACTACTGCTGGAGTAATCTATCTGTAAGTAACCCCGCTGCCCTTTTTGTCCATTTTCAGACATTACCTCATTCATCATTTAGTTGTCCTTGTTCATGTGGGTTTTAGGATTTCATTGTGATTTCCCATTAAAATATTGTTGCAGCGTACCACACAGTATAAATAATAATGCTGCAACATCTGGAGTGACATCTGGAGTTGTTATTAATTAATCAGATGATAGGCAACACAGTCACTGTTCAGAGGGGGGCAGAGTGTGTTGTCATGTTAGATAATCCCTGCAAGTAGACCATAATGCCTGCACAGAAGAGCATCAGAACAGCTGAGCACAGTTAGCCCTCAGGGTGTGTGTGCGTGTGTGTGTGTGTTTATAAGTCAATGTGGTAAGAAGACTGCAGTAGTCACCCTCTTCTAACCCCTGAGTATGACACTGAACAGTAAGAGAGTAGCATTTAGGCCATAATTAGAGTCCTCTCTATCTGATAAGTAGGTCTGTCTTCATTACAGCAATTGCACCTAGCACCACAACTGGACCCCAATAAAACCATTATACCACTCGAACATCATGTAATCTCCCTATGGTTCGGCCTTTTTACTTTAAAGAAAAAAAACCCTCCAAGTTTCAGATGTGATCAAATGTGACATGTGGGTGGTGCACAGGTGCTGCGGAGCAACAAGCTTTTCAAAATTTTAAATAATCTTGCTGGGACTAATATAATTCTTTATTTTTACGCTCACTGAGCCAGATGTGGAAGAAAGGGATTATTGAGTTGATTTTTGTTTTTGTGCTTTGCTTGTACAGTATGTGTGCTCATATATTGAACATTTGATCAATAAACTTGGGTATGTGGGTAGAATATGGGCATGGATAAGGTACGACAAGGGGTTCTGTTTTTATTTATAGCCATGCTAGAGGCACAGCTCAGTGAATGGCAGTGTTAGTCAGTCGGCCCGCTGGTTTGGTCCAGACTGGAATATCTCAACAATGATCCCTCTGACTTTGATAGTTCCCTGACTTTCATCTAATGCCCCCAGCAGATCAAAGTTTCAAGTAGTCCAAGTTTTTGGTTTATACTTGTCCAAAACTATTGCCATTCCCATCAGCCTCAGCCTTACTTTGTATTTAGTCTTAATTAGCAATTTTTGCATGCTAGCACGCTAAACTAAGATGACAAACCTCATATCTGCTAAACATTGACATGTTAGCATTGGTGCTAATACATGTAGCATGATGGCAAATAACTCAAAGCACAGCCTCCCAGAACAGCATGGCTGAAGACTTTTAGTCTTGTTAATTTTTTATTGTTTATTGTGAGAGATGAGATAACACATCCTAAATTACACAGGCTAGTGGAGTAATTTAATACTATTTCAGCCATATTTCATGGCCTCAATATTAACTACATCATGCTAATGTAATAAAATCACTTTTTAATGACTGACTTCTTGCTTCATTAGACAAAAACATTTACATATGTAACGTCATAACCATATCAAATTCATACATCTAATGAGGATAATAAAATACAGAAGGATTTTTCAACTTAGATTGTATCACAGAATATCCTCACTGGTCCTGGAACACTAGGAGCCATTGTACAATTCATATCAAACAGTTCTAATGAAGTGATTTACAATACTTTGCTCATTCCATTGCAGGTACTGTATTCCATACATAATGGCTGCAGGAAGTTGCAGTAACATGGCATGTAATTCCGGCCATTACAACTGATGAGTCAAGTGTTCTTTTTCCTCTTTAATCTAAAATGTCAGGTGTGAGGCTTGGATTAGCTTTGTTTGTGTGGGTGGACATCTGACTGCAGAAGTACCATGCGATGACGAAGTCTATCACCTCAGTCTCAATGTGAACAATGCAATGTAATGCGTTTATAGCTTACATATAGCTTTATGGCATTTCACTGTAGCTGTCTGCAGTTACCTGTTCTGATGAATTAAATCTGTGACTGTCACTCCTCTTTGGGGGATTTTGTCAGAGCCATAGGAGAGCAAAATCACTGCAGTGTCACTATAAATGCTAACATTAGTGTGTAAGTTTGGCTGGGGTTTGTTGCCTCCATGACAGGAAATGTGTCTTCCAGTGCAGAGATATTGATTTCAGTATCTTTCAAACTCGGGAACCCGCCTGACTGCATGGGCGTCTCAGACAGGTAATTACTTTTCCAACAGGTCTCAGATAGAATGATAAACCCCTAACAAGATGCGAATACTAAGGAGAAACATATGAGTATCGTTTTGCTGCTTAATTACTTTGTAGCATTTTCTGTTGTCCTTGTATTTAATATTGTTTAATTTACTTGTTCTTTACTGCATACATAACTGCACAACAATTGACCTTTTGTTGCGGTAAATACTTACTCAGAAAATGGTCCATCTGTGTCAGTGTGAGGCAATCACGCATGCAGAATAATGAGCCATAATCTCTGTAAATGTTAGGATAATTGTAACCTAAATTGCTGTGAGAATTGTTTTTCCAATTTTAAAGACACTTCCCCAGTGACATTAGTTTTTATAAAACAATCAATTTTATTGTGCACACAAAATAGAAATGTCTTTTTTTGTGACTCAGTGTCTTTTGCTGATGTGAATGTCCTTTTAAAGAGTTCGGAGGTGTGCTTATGATTTTGCTCTTAACATTGCAAAGTAGAATTGCCCTCAGGATATAACAGCAGGCAGAAAGATACAGAATTGTAGGATTAAAGTCCAGTCATTGAATGAGTTGAGAAGCTTTAGTTTAATGGTCAAATGTTTACTTCACAGAGGGACTTAACATCTCTGTGAGCTGGCAGCAGCCCCAGGTAAAGCCATAATATCTAGAACCAACTGGACGAATAAAGAATAAACAACTGGCCAAACCAGGGATTTGTCTAGAGTAGGACGAAAGGAATCAGGCTGAGAAAAATACCCAAAAAAGCACAATGTACTTATTCATGTGTGCTTGCGGTTGTGTTAATGTGTTTGTTTTCTGCTTCATCTCCTCACCATAGCTTAATGGAAAAGAGGTTTTAAAAAAATACAGGCATAGGCATTGAATAATAAAGTCCCAGGTTAAATTGCAACGCAGGATGAATTGCAATTGACTGCTACACCTCAGACAAATGTGCATTGACTGAGTTGTGCAAACAGTTAGACCAGACTCTTACAGGCTATATACTGCATATGTTGTGTTTTTATCTGCATTAGTTTTTGACTCTGAAAGAATAATCATCTTTGACACTCCTGTCAAAGCACTTATACTTACAATACATATGTTAGAATGTGCTTTAGTTTTTAGTTAAGTTGATAAGATAAATAGGAAATCATTTAGATTACAGTCCACGTTAATTACAGTGTAATTTTTTAGTATAAATCATTTAGTATACAGAAGGTATCAATAAAATACCTACAGGATACCATTACATAAACCATAAAACATACAAGGGAAGAAGACAAATGGTTAGGGAATAAGCCAGTAATAAATTTGCCATAGAAATAAACCATGCTGTGAATAAAGTACCTGTTAAATCACAGACTACAGTTATATTTTTACTGAGGTAATGTTGCTGCTGAAATGGCACACGTGCCGTTATACTACATTGTTGAAATGATTTCACTATGGGAAGCTTTTTTTTTTTACTATCGTGTATTGTTGCTGCTGGGGGAAGGAATTAGGCTAATCCCTGGAAGGAGGTTTTAATTTAATACTATAAAAAAAGTGGTGATAATATACAGGGGGAGAGGTGCTATGTTAGCTGTTATGTTCTGTCATAGCATCAGATCAGAAAAGATCACAAAGCTAAATACAAATAGTTTGATGCGCAAACATTACTCAAAAAATACAGAGAGTATTCAGAAAAGCGTGGTGGTCTTTTATTACAGTGGAAGTCTGGGGTATGTGGGCTGAGAAATAAAAACATTTCCGATTATCATTTCATTAGTAACACACACTAAACTGATTTTTTTTTAAGGTTTCCAAAACACCATTTAAGTCACTGAATCCAAACAAGTTGAAAAACAACCACCAGAAACAAATCCTCAGATTCATCAAAATGAGCTTTGAGAAGCGATTCGATAGAATAAAATATTCAATGGAACAAAGCTCCGACAGGTAATTCAAAGGTCTTGGTTGAACATCACACGAAACAGTGAAGGCACACGAGGTCACCAAATTTACTACCAAGGCGCACATCATCCATCTGACTCTTAAAACTAAAGCAAAGCGCATCCATTCGTGACATCGCAGTTGGAGAGGCTGGCGTAAGACGGGTGACGCTCGTTAATGACACATTTCTGAAGGAAAAAGTCGTTTTGGGGAGACGGCGACTGGTCGTGATGACGCAGGGCGAGCGAAGCTGAAGGGGGGTGGTGAGGCGATGTGAGGATGAGGATGAGGATGAGGATGGTTGGTCCGGTGGTGGAAGGGTGGGGAGAGAGCGGGGGTGAGTGGGGGGTCGAGGAGAAAGCAGTGAGTCATTTGGTGGCTCATCATTATGAGGAGACTTGGAGCACCTGGAGGTCGGGAGCCAGCGCCGGCAGATGTGAGGGGCTCTCCGCGCCGTGCGCACTTGGCTCTGCCCTCAGCGTCTCCTGGCGCGACTCGGCAATCACAGCCGCGTCGAGGCTCCGCGAGGCTCCGGCAAGCGAAGAGCCCACTCAAAAGTTAGGTGAGTCGCGGAAAATCTCCTTTCAAGCCTTTGACTGAATAGTTGGGTGGGTTTTTTTTTTCCTCCCATCTCGTATTATTTCTCGTTTTAATCGACGCGTTTCTTCATTTGCTGTCCGCGCTGGAAATGCAGACGTTGGATATCTTTCTTTATTTCTGACCTAACGAGTGGGAAAAACTATTTTTAAGAATCTAAGCCTCATCTCACGATGATGAATTGTGCATAACTACCTAAAAATAATAGTGATTTAATTTTTTAGGCTATCATTTGTAAAGTAGTTACGCATATGATTTATCTTGGCAAATGGGCTCTGCTTGAATATCAATAATTCTCTCTCCAATCTACGGGAGTTGCCCGTCTAAAATGATAAGGCTGGGCTACACTGAATCTATAAATAGATGATTTATATCATGCTATTTCTGTTGTTTTTATAATCTCTCTTCAGTTTCCTAAATTTAAATGTAATAAGAAACAATCCTCATGATGCGGGTAAATGTAGAAGACAATAGCAGAGAAATGCAGTATAAGGTTTCTCCTCCTGACAACAGACTATCACAAGTGCCAACAAGTCCCTCTGTCATTTTATTAAGGTGGCTGTCACTTTCTGTCAGGTATCACCCGTAGTCCTGCACCGTGGCCTCAGCTTATAGAGCTGGTATTAACTCCAGCACACCAGTGAAGAGGGTGAGATTACATCTGAGCCAGAGTGGATGTTTTACTCCAGGCCAATTAAAATAACTGCAGACGTAGACGGGCTGCTTTTCTCAAGCTGTCCTCAACATTACTCTGGATTCCTGTCCAGCATTCAGCAGCTGCTGAACATCAACCACATCAACCCGTTGTTGTGTGTCTGCCAGGGAATCAGCTAAGAACACAGAGCCTATATCTGTAGTATGCTCTGTGGGGGAGAGACAGGCGTGTAGCAGAAAGGACCTCTGATGTATTAAAAACGGACATGGAGGCGAATGACCGCTAAATGCCCTCGGGTTAGGCATCTAACCAGCCACTGCCCTTCATTATGCCTGATCTCTTACTGGGTAACCCCCACTGTAGATATGTGTTACTCTGTGTGAATATTAAACAGATCTGTGCTGGGAAAGAGCCTAACTGGTGTGCATCACCTTGGCGCACCTGGATCTATGAGATAGAAACATCCATCCCAATTAAAACCCCAAACTCTTCAAACTCGTACTGCAGTTTAGTGAAATCAACAGGTCGTTTATCAGAAGCCTGATGTACTAAGCTAATAGGTTTTCATTTATCTCAGAATTAATAGTTTTAATCACGGGCTTCAGTTCATAAAGTACGAGCTGTATGAATTAATCACATTAGGTTTTGTTAGGCTCGTTGAAAATCTCTGCAACATGTAATTGGGTCATCTTTCAAGAAATAAGGCTTTCTTCTGGTTTGAACAAATTTTCTCGGACAGAATTGACAAAAAGACAAACATAATGATTCATAAGTAATTTAAATCCAATTCTGAGACTCTTGCTGTTATTATAAAACAGACAGCATAGAGCCACAAATGTCATTACCAGCACTGATGTGAACATCTGCCACATAAATGCCGTAATATAAAACTGAAACTGAAACTATACATGACTGAATTGATCCAGTCAATTTGACAGAACTTGTCTAACAGTAAATCCTTCAAGCTTATTGTCTCCAGTTCATCTTAACACAGTATGTATAAAATTACAGTAACAAACAACTTAAATGCAGCAGGGACACTTAATATTTTAAGCTGAGGTAATGCAATCTTTTCTACAGTGCAAAATGATGAGGGCGTAATGAGCTCCTGCAATGCTCCTGTGGATAAACATGTAACTCTTACTCTCATAATTACCTTAGAGGCATCAGCCTCCCTACCCCCTTCCTCCTCTTGAGTGGGTGGAAGAAGCTCTCAGGTGCTGTGTTATAATAGCTGCTGTATTCAGGCTCTGTCACACTGTGCAAGCACAGGAGCTAGCCTGAGTCATAAAACTCCATCAAACACGTTAAACAGCTGTACATCCAATGTGGAGCAGAGGTTTGTGGGGCACAGAGGAAAAGGTCAGCCAATGGTTAATAGTGTGAAGCAGTGGAGGAGGGGAGGGGGCTAAAGACTTGAGGGGACTGCATAATGCCTTTGCCATCACCATTGTCTTTGCACAGTGTGTCTTTTTGTTTTGTGTTTGACCCTGGCCTTGTTGTGAAAGCTGAGGGGCTGCTGAAAAAGAACATGAATAGATAGATAGATAGATGGATAGATAGATGGATAGATATATAGAAAAGAGGGCAATGATGAGATGAACTTTTAATTTAGTCTCAAATAAAGCAGCTTAACAAAATCTGAAAATCATCAACATGGCAGCACTACTTTCACTAGTCTCTTCTAATCTACATTCAGTTAAGGAACATCCACATTACAAATGTCAGTAATCTGCACAGACAGGATTAATTTCACATCTGTCAAAGTGAAGGAGGTCTCCTGGCCAAAGTCAGCACTGCTGGATGGAGCTAGAGTAATCAGACAGTTAGCTGAACTTAGCATAGAGATAGGAAACATCTAGCGTGGCTCTTTCCAAAGGTAACAAAATCCGCCCACCAGCACATTTCAACACTCCCTAATTAACATGTTACATACACAAAAAAACAAAATGAAAATTAATCCCAAAACAAAACAATTTGTGGTTTTAAGTGCTGAAGCTGTATCTTGGCCAGGACAGTGACTACCAGGGGCTACTGTTAGGCAGACTTTGTTGTGTTTGGGCAGAGCCAGGCTAGCTTTTGGGCCCCGTTTGCAGTATTTATGTCTCCCAAATATCACACTACGGTACTGAAGTAAAGGCTCGATACAATTATACCTGAATACACACGTTAATTAATGTCAAATTGTAACTGTGAATTCTTTCACGTAGCTTTAAAGCCATAGTATGATACTGATTTGTTTAGAGGGATTAAGAGTGACATTAGGTTCACTTGGCGTTGGTCAGTTGAAGATTATATTGGCACCAAAAGATGGTAATAAAATACACATCTGGTCCTGTGACTGAGGCTATGGCACCTTTGACTCTCCAGCTGTTCTGGTCTGGCTTGATTCAATCTAGAATTTTAATTGCGTGGTGTCTCCTAGACAAATCAGCGAAACAGGCAACTGGTCAGTCCTGATATCGGTTTCTTTATTCATCAAACGCACATTGTTTTTGGCCGATAAGCACAGGACGAAACTGTGGTCGAATTGATCTGACAGCAACTGTGGCTCAGACATTGTCTCTCACCCACAGTCTTGATAGATCTGAGCTGAAGTAACATGGAAAAGGGAAAAAAAATGCAAAAATGAAACAATATACCAAACAATGGTGAATGCTTTTGTGTTGTAGTGTTTGTGATGGATGTGTCAATTCTCTGTTTCTTCTGTCTCTCTTTTCAAAGGAACTGGATATTTTTGCTGTATCCAACTTGTTGTGTTCCAGCTGATATTGCCACCTGCGTTCAACCGGAGGAACCTGGATGCTGTCAACTGCTCAACCACCATCCAAACCAGAAAATTGGTTTCTCCCCCGAGTTTTTGAAGAAAATGGACTTTAATTCTGTGCCCAAACTGCAATTTTTGGTTCAGATTTGTCTAGATGTTCTATCCCATCTCTAATGCAACAATGCGTTTGTACAGTCAGTTTTAACATTTTCAAGATGGATTTCTTGATTTCAGCGCAGTAGGATTTGTCTGCATATATTAAACTTCTCTCTGAGTGTTTCTGCATGCATCCTGTAGTTTTATTTTTCTTGATGCATTGCCAACGCAATGGCTCATTTGCCAGAGGCATCATCATTCAAATTATGTTTTGACAAGACAGACTTAATGTGATCATTACTCTAATGGCTTTTATGAGAATGCCCTGATGTCCTTTTCCTGCTGTAGTGAACTTAGATAGGTGTGTGTTCAGTCTACCTCTGGTTCACAGGACAGTGTTGAGCATCAGCGTAGAAGTGGAACAGATGGTTCCCGTGCTGGACAATATGACCCCGGCTCCGCTGACACAGAACTGCTCCAACTGCAGCCAGGTTTTGGTCCCAGAGCTCAATGTGGTCAAGGCTGTGGTTTTGGGCTTGGTGCTCGGTGTCTTCATTCTGTTTGGGGTTGTGGGAAACATCCTGGTAATCCTCTCGGTAGTTTGTCATCGACACCTGCGGACGGTCACACATTATTTTATAGTTAATCTGGCAGTGGCAGATTTGCTGCTTAGCTCCACTGTACTACCCTTCTCTGCCATTTTTGAGATCCTGGATCGTTGGGTGTTTGGACGGGCCTTCTGTAATGTTTGGGCAGCTGTGGACGTGCTCTGCTGCACTGCCTCCATCATGAGTCTCTGTGTGATCTCTGTGGACCGCTACATTGGAGTCAGTTACCCTCTGCGTTACCCAGCTATAATGACAAAACGCAGGGCTCTGCTGGCAGTGATGCTACTGTGGGTGCTGTCTGTCATTATATCTATTGGACCTTTGTTTGGCTGGAAAGAGCCAGCTCCGGAGGACGAGTCCATCTGCAAGATCACAGAGGAGCCAGGTTACGCTATCTTCTCTGCTGTGGGCTCCTTCTACCTCCCCCTGGCCATCATACTGGCCATGTACTGTCGGGTTTATGTGGTAGCTCACAGAGAGAGCCAGGGCCTGAGGGAGGGCCACAAGACAGAGAAGTCAGATTCAGAGCGGGTGACACTCAGGATACACAGAGGTAACACAACTGTGTCAGAGGACGAGGCTCTTCGCAGCCGCACACATTTTGCCCTGCGACTGCTCAAGTTCTCACGTGAGAAAAAAGCCGCCAAGACCTTGGGCATTGTGGTTGGCTGCTTCGTGTTGTGCTGGCTGCCTTTTTTCCTGGTCCTACCCATTGGTGAGTATTGTCATGTTTATCTGGTATGTGATTCTTGAATCCTGAATCGTGATGTCCAAGACCTCTGTAGCATTCATCTAGAAAAACAATGTGAAAGAAATTTATCCCATATGATATATATATCATCAACTATATGTCACTGGTTTACATGATGAACGGGAAGGGACTAGTTCAGAGTTATGGGAAATATGCTCATATGCTTAGCGAAAGATGTGCAGATGAATATCACTCATGTCTGTATGGTAAATATGAAGCTATGGCCAGTGGCAGGTTTGCCTAGCTTAGAACCAAGACCGAAAACAGGGTAAACACTCAGCCTGGCTGTATCCAAAGGTTATAAAAAATCCCCTCCTTGTAAAGCTTGCAAATGAGCATATTATATTATAGCCCATTTGTTTTAATCTTTACTAAAGCAACCGAAAGGTAAAAAATGACAAAACTGTGATTTTAATGGAGGGTTACGTGTTGGACTATTCTTGACAGGGCACAGTAACTTCTTAGGGTCCTTAGGGAGCTTTAGACGTGCTGGTATGCAGATTTTTATTGCCTTTGGACAAAACCATGCTAGCTGTTCTCCCCTCCATCCAGTCCATATGCTAAATTAATTCAAGCTAACTGTCTCCTGGCTCCAGCTTCATATTGAATGTACAGATACTGGACCTGCTTTGTTTTAACTTTTTAATTAATATGATTTTCACAAATCAAAAACATGTTCATACATTTGATCACCTGCACTCACACATATAAGTCCGGAAGCCATTTAACCTCTCCATTAATTCATTTTACAGATCCATTCATCGATTTGTGTCGCTGCCAGGTTTTTAAGTGCTGGCGAATTTAATAGTTTGATGATGTTAATTGAATTGCTCTTCTGTGCAAGCACACTGAAGTTGCTATCATTCAGACAAGCCTTGTGGCCTCTTGAGCGATGTAGTAAATGCGCCGACTCGGCCAGGTAGACATTCTATAAATAGGCTCAATAAATCTTTCAGATCTGCGACAGCCTCCAGTGCCCCCCTGTCTATAAACAATAGCACAGAATTTCAGACCGGTATATACACCACCCACCCACATTAAAACCTGGTGCCAGTTTGAATGCAGACCTTTGAATGAACTGTCAAGCCGCTTCTCTGCTCCATCATCTCTCCCATATATCTGATACTCACCTGATCACAATGGCGGTCCGGGAATGACAGTGAAAGCCATTACACTGGTGTCAGACTTTATATGATGTTCCCTTCGAGAACGCCCAGTTTGAAGAGGACAAGCTCAAGGGGAAATCACACGACTTACCAACCATGTATAGATTATTTGGTGGTGTCAATATGGAGGGAATGTGAGAGGGAAATCCAAACCAAGTAAATATGAAATATGAAAAAAAACCTCACAAATCCCTCAGGGTTTTCATTCATTCTCATGCTTGTAAATATAGCTGCTACCAGTGGGCTGAGTACTTTCCTGACTGTGAAATGAGGAAAAGGTTCAGCTTACCAGTGCTCCCTGACTAATGCTGGCGTCAGGCGGTATACTGCTGCCACATAAGTCTGTGGACAATGGTAGATTCAGCAGTGAATCACCATTTTGATGTGTAGCAGAAAGATAAGTTGCGATTATCTGATTTGGATTATTGTAGTAAACGTTATTCTATCTTTAGGGAAATATAAAATATAATTGTCGGAATCTAATCGTTTCAAAACATCTTAAAAAAGGTGAGCTGTTAGGCTCTGCGTGTATTTGTGGATTGTCCTCCGCTCTCCTTGACATTTCGGAAATCCTGCTCAGGGGCTATAAGGAAGTGTAAAGCAATCCATTGCTAATTTCAAGAATAACTTCATGGGGTGCCCTTGTGTGGTATGATGTTAAGACACTGAGCATGGACTGGAACTGTTATAGCCACTGTTATAGCTTGTGGCATGAAAAGTCCCCAGAAAAGTTATTGAATTAAAAAAAAAAATGAATAAAGACTAACTTCCAAGTCTGGGTGCTGTTGGGCGTGGTCAGAGGTGTGTTTTGCAAACCTCTGACCACAAAAAGTGATGTTACAGTGTCCTGACACACCCTCAAGTATACTTGTATATCACATCACAGGGGCAAGAAATTACACCACTTTAGGTCAATAAAAACAAGACTCTCAGTGAGTGTTACGTTTCTCTTTGAAGCTCTACCAATCGACATTTTTATATGAACAATGAGTCAGTGTGATGTGTAATGTGAGAGGGTTTGCGTGTCGGGACAAACCCATAGACTATAATCACCCGGCTCTGCGATTCTGCTCAGCTACACGATGCTTTTGAGCACCTATCAGATCCTTGTCTTGGTTTTATATCCTGCAACTGTCTTTTTCTAGTTCACTCTGTCAAATCCCATCAACCTTGTTTCTGGCAGCAGGCAGCTGTCAGTGAAAAAAAAAAAAAAAAAAAAAAATCCGATAAACCCCCTGTAAGCTAACTGCCTGGCACTAAAGACAGTCAAGGTTAGAGGGACCATAGTGGAGCATTCAGAAGCTGAAGAGTCAGGTATTTTCCTCAGGAGTTGGTGGAAACAAAGACAGAGCTAAAAGGAGAGTGAATATTAGAATGATATTCATCAGTTTGCCAGAAACATGATTCCAAATGCTAATGTTGCTCTGTACCTGCAGGATGTTCCCTCAGGCAAATGTTTACCACAGCAACTTTATAAGGTCATAATATCAGTGTTATTGTTTCCAGCTTGTTCTGCTGCCTCTGAGTGGACCAAAAAAAAATCAATTAATGCCACTCTAAAATGAATTCGGTTCATAGATGTTTTAATATCTCTGTAGCTGAAATTCATATTTCACACCTTAGGGGCAGCTGTATTGGCAAAATGCTTGCTATTAATGTGGGCAATAAATGTTTCATCCCCTTGTTGGAACAGGCTTTACTGTGGATTGACCACACTGACTTTTGCAGGTTATCCAACGGGGGGTTGGGGGGGGGGGGGGGTTATAGGCAAAGGGGTCATATAACTTTCTCTACCCAAATTATATTGTAGTTTATTTGAAAGTCACATTGCAAAAAGTAGAGTTTTTGAAAACAGTATATTTATGTTATTGCTGCAATGCCGTTCTTTTTTCATCCAAAAAAGTGGATCAATCAAGGATATCAAGAATAATAGAATTGTTCTTTTTTGCACAGCTGAGGAGGAAATGTATGAGCTACACAGCCAGGCACAAAACAATTCGCACTCAAACTCTCTCCAACTACTCTCTCTATAAATCTCTAAATCACGATCTAATTTTTCAAAAGCCCAAGTTTAAACGTCTGCGGCCGCTCACCCGAATAAAGCACTTCACAAGACAGCTTCTCCCCACCTACGTCTGAGGATAGATGACAGATAAG
Organism: Istiophorus platypterus; assembly: GCA_016859345.1. NCBI lineage: Eukaryota > Metazoa > Chordata > Actinopteri > Istiophoriformes > Istiophoridae > Istiophorus > Istiophorus platypterus. Next base: position 9,093,229 of record CM029115.1, read on the forward strand.
TAGATATATTGCAACCACACAAGAAGTCAGCCATTTAATTATTCTAATGTTTCACTGGCAGCCACTGGTTATGTGAAAAGTCAGCTATATTTACAGTGACAAACAGGCCTGCACAGGAAGCCATTGTCTCTGCTTCGTCATTAAGGATCCCACTCACACTCTGCTGTGTATTTTTCCTCAAATCCAAAAATAATGATAAAACCCTTAACTTTGAAGTCAAGTAGGTAGCTCTTTTTTAAGTGGAAACTGGATGGTACAATTAGAAATTATAATTGTCTTAATCGGATGTAAAGGAGAGCAATGAGATGTTTCTCTCAGTGCTTGCAGGTCCATGTGTTTATTTCACATAAGAAGGTGAACGTGGTAAGTATTACCTGCTAAATATCAGCATGTTGTGCCTCACAGAGCCTCTGGCATGACTGTAGATTGTTTCAGACAAGAAATCAGTTGGCATTTTGTTGTTAATCACTCATGCGTCTAATGTTCCTACAGGCTCAATCTTCCCTGCATACAGACCTTCCGATACTGTGTTCAAGATCACCTTCTGGCTGGGTTACTTCAACAGCTGCATCAACCCCATAATCTACCCGTGCTCCAACCAGGAGTTTAAGAAAGCTTTCCAGAGTTTGCTTGGAGTTTGCTGTTTGAGAATGAGTCCTAGACCGCACCGTCATCATCTGAGTGCAGGTCAGAGTCAAACACAAGGTCAAGGCCAGCCCCTCACACTCGGCCTGGACAGCAGGGGGGCTCCCTGTCGACTTAGTCCCTCTTCCTCTATGGCCTTGTCCAGAACCCCTTCCTCCAGGGACAGCAGGGAATGGAGGGTCTTCCCTGGAGTCTCCACAAGTGGATCTGGACCAGCTGAGACCAGCAGGGCCAAAGTGGCCAAACTCTGCAGTAAAAGCTTCCACCAAACCTGCTGCTGCATCCTCAGTGGCGGGACTCCCCCGCAGGAGTCAAACTGCACCCACCCTCCTCCTGGCGGAAACCTTCCCACCATTAAGATCCACCAACTGTCCCTGTCAGAAAGAGGAGAGCCCGTATAACCGCTGTGATCCCTCATCCATTAGTCACTTTAAAAATCACAGATGAAGAGATTTTTCCTTTTGCTCTGTTAACATCACAAAGGATGAGTTGTGTTGGAATGGCTGCTATTTTATTTCAATCTGAAATATCTCAGCTTCGATATAATTTTGCGATTTTTCCTGGATGTAAGATTGCCCAAATCTTCCAAAGAAATATCACAAGCACTGCATATTACCCCTTTATCAATTTGGCTTGTTAGCTTTCTAAAAAAAAAAAAACACTCCTGCAAACTACAGCTTGGGAGAGTTTTCAGCATATTAATGATGTAAATAAGTCAATTTTTTTTACCAGAAAATACAACAAATCTCTATCAGACTTTGAAAAAGTGTACAAAAAAGAAATTATAAGCACTCCCTTGAGTTGGACCAAATGAAAAGATCAATAAGGTAGAAAAGCTGATGAAATTTACCCCTCAAGAGGACCAAAAGATGTCCAGATGTTTACATATTTTATATTACAGTGGAGCAATTTAAATGTATAAAAAATGTAAATAGGAAAGTTTTATATATATATTGCATGATTTCACCAATGTTTCAAAAATGCTGGTTAGTGGTGCTCCCGTCGACTCAGAAGTTTGCCTAATGCTTTTCCTGTTGTCAAAATGTTGTTTGTGTACTGCTCTGTACACAGTTGAAACCAAGGGCCCTTGCGTACTTCCATGTCACATTACAATAAATTTGTATGACATATTCCTAAAACGGGATTTGTGGGGACATTTTTTGGACTCTTGTTGTTTTTTTTTTCCTTTTTTTGGGGTGGAAGTTGGGTGGTGGTGGGGGGTTCACTAAATATATAGCCCCTCAAAACTTGTAGTTCATCTGTCCACATTCCCACAATTTCATCTACCTCTGAGTTGTGCCAGATGGATGTCTTAATATATTTTTCGTGGAATTTTAACTGACCTTGTGGTTGCTGACCTCAATTCTGACTGGCCCCCAAGCTTCTTAAAAAATCCACCAGATTTGGAGATGTCAAATTAAGTCATACACAGTCTCAGACATTCTTCTCTTAGGCCGTGCTCCTTATGTTTCTGTCTTTTTGAGTCACCGTCCACTTGCAGAGCACACAGAGTCTCCACCTCGGCATTCTGAGGAGCTTCTGGGTGACAGCGCTGCATTTATTAGGACCGAGTGTGATCAGCGGGAGCTCAAGACTCTTAAGATGCCTCTGTTTACACAGAGGCATCAAAGGGCGAAGGGACAACCTCTGCCAGCAGTATTGATTTATTTTGTCCTGGCTACACCCTCAGTAGTACCAAGATGTACTCCCTTTGTGAGTCTGAGAGAGAAGAGATGCAGTCGACGTCATGAAGCCAAACTCCTCTGTGTGTTAAAATCAATGGTTAAAGTGGAATTGACAGCTTTCCCACAGGGGGAGGGATCTGGCAGTGCAGCCAGAACCCTTGTCTGTGTCCGCGTTGTCATTGACTGGCGTCTCTGCGAACCTGTAAATCACACCACGTCCCTGCTCAGATGCCATTAGGAGAGGAGCTAGAAGCCAAAGCAATAAAGTACAGATGGTACAGATTACCTAATTCACCCATTCCTTCATTGTCTGCCTCTGCTGAGAGTGGTGGGAATTTGAACAAAAAATACCTGTGTGCCTGCTTTATAAAGATACAGTGTATGGTCTTCCAAATGAAATGGCTATAATGAATACCGTAATTAGATCTGCAGCCCTGCAGGAGTCAGACGTAGACCATGCAGGGCAAGAACACCCCTCCTGTGTATCATTTGCATTCCCTGATTTTATCCAGCGACCTCCTTTTATGTATTCATGGGCAAATTATCAGTAAGCGTATAATCTATATTTGCTCAACATTCTTTTGTGATACATTTTTAAATTACCGTACCCACGATCCCCAATTATTGCATTTCATCATGAATGCATATATTGTTCTAAATCGATGTTCAAAATGATACTCTAGTGATGCCAGATCAATTCTGGGAGGGTTTGTGGTCTTATAATAGTGGTGTCTATGTTCTAGTGGATTGAAAGCATAGCGAGCACTGCTGGTGACTCATGTTTGCTCACTTCCCCGAGAGGGTTTAGCTTTGTAAAGTCTTCCTGGGCCTTTTTTTCCCCTCTTCTATTTCTAAAGCTCTCATCAGCGGGTGAAGATGTTGACATTATAGGATTCCTCCCTCTTCGGTTTAATCAGCGCGCTCATCGCATGAAGTCCTAATTAGACAACTGTCAGACAGCCAGGGGAGCTTCATTCCAACCAATCACAGAACTTTTGTTGACATGTGCATCCGCTGTGATGTAGCCGCTCTCTTGCTCAGTTCATTTAACCGGGAGCGTCCCCTCTGTGGGTGAAGCGTCTAAGGAGATGGAAGAAAGGAATTGTAGCTCTGAGGCTGAAGGCTGCGTCTCACGACTCTGTGTCCCCACCTAGTGTCTCACTGCCTCTGTATTTACTACATCATCTTGCTTAGATGAAGTGTGACTCAACAAAATAACTGTTTTAACCTGCCAATTCTTAACATCATACCTGCCCTTTAATCCCTCATTGAAAAATCTTAAATATATGAATATGCAAATGTCTTTCATTTAAAAGCTTTAACCACTGGGCACAATATGTCTGCTACTTCACTAAAAGGTCTGTTCTCAGTGTATGTGTGCTCAACGTTTATTGTTTCCACATAACACTTGTGTAAGTTGCACATTGGCCCCCATGCTAGTTGTGATGTCACATAAAATCAGCTAGTACATGCAAGTCTTGAGCTCAGATTTTAGCCTGGCATAGAGCGCCCCCTACGGCCACCCACCCTCAGTTTCACAGAGGTTTGCCTCCTCTTTAAAACTGTACCTAAGCACAATACTTGAGTAAATGTGCTTGGCTACTTCCCAGTCTTTATTTTAAAAAATTGCATAGCTAGTCAGCTGAACATTCAGTCGAGTAAAACCTGTGTACATTAATGGGATTCTTACGTGCAGTGAGCGTTATTAACATTATGCCTACAGTTCTTTCCGGGTATACTTTATATGAAATAATTAGATACTTATAGGATAAAGTTTTTCCTCTATATTTCTCCTTTAAACTTCACATATAAAAAAAGAATCAGAGCTATAAGTTTGTTTATTTATTTATTTTTATTATTTTAATCCACTGAAGTCAACACAAATGGGGTCAAATGCTGACAGGACCAGTGATTTCCCCAAAACCCAGGTAGCCTACAAAACATACATAACCGAGAGTATCACACTTGCTGGGACAGGGGCAACAACAGTGTTCAACGTTACAACTCAATAACCATTACCAAGAAACCTCCCCAAATGTAAATCACTTCACATTATAGCTTGGCATACAAAACCTACACTTAACAAGGCATAGAGGAAGAAATATCCCAGTGTTTTACCACTGTGGTTGAATGGTGCTGCATCACTGACAACCTGCTGTGGTTTGGTGAATACAGTTACTTCCTCAAGTGAATTGGGTGTCAACAAAGTTGGGAAGATAGAGGAGTAAGAGAAGAAGAACTGGCTATGTGGTAATTCATTCACAACACTAACACCAAGAACAGTGGACACATCATCAGCACACTGTGAGGGATTTCATAAATGTACTGAAGCAATTTTTCATCAGGTCTCAAAGATCATGGTTCCACTTCTTTAAAGAGCCTTCATAGATACAGTGTGCTATCAATATCTTACAGAACAGGCAAGCTAGTAGTTCAATTCAACATATATCCTAAAACAGACACATCCAATACAAATAAAATGTTGCAAGCTCACATACAATTTAACCATTTGGATTGTTACAGGTGCAAAACAAATTCTGTCAAAACTGGGTAAATGGTGACTCTACCCTGGCTGCTGTTATTAATAAAGCTCACACGACTGCTGTGTTGACGTGGACGTATACAGCAATGGTCATATAGCACCAGGTGCAGAGAGGTTGAAGGCAAAACCTCCCATCTAGCTTCTTGATAGTGTCTGTCTTTAATCCTGAACAATATACACCAGTCTGATTATTGGAAGCTTGTTGCCCTGACAACCTTTTAAGAAACATGAGGAAAAAAACAAAATGATGAAATGAGGGGAAAAAGGTTCATGTTTCTCAGACTAAATGGTACTTACCAGCCATTTCTCCCTCCTCCCACACTGTGGGTGGAGCTGAATTAGCGGATTTACCCTAAAATGCCCTTTCTTTTCCTTTCAGTGCAGTCAGCGCTTTCCAAAAATGACTTAATAAAAACATAGCATATAAATTCTAAAAATATGAAGAAAGTGCAACTATAACATAAAAGGATGACCAAAATGAATTGTCCAGATGCATACAGTAGCTACACAAAAACTGAACACTGCAAATTTCAGCTAAAATAAAAAAGTTCTCTGAGATGGAGAGATAATATCTACGGCCTAATCCTTCATGATTAGTATTTTGAGATTTTTGCATCAAGGGTGAGGCAAATTTTTTTTACACTAAAACAGCAATGTAACGGTGCTGCAGTGTTACAACATGGACAATGGAGGATTTACTGTCAAACAAAGGTGGTAGTGTAACACAACCACCAGCATATTCTAGTAAACAGTGGGAGAAGAAAAAACTGTAAACAGCAGCTGTTTCTAAAATGCCCTTTCATGACATTGGCCGCTTCTCAGGCCTTAGTTTCTGTCAGTTTTCTGAGCCAAAAGGGCAACTTAACAGCTCAAACCAGTACAGCAAAAATTATACAAAAATGTAAACAAATGTAAACAACTTACTTTCAGTAATCAGTAATTAAACTGGGCTTAAAACAGCAAAAAAAATCTGCTTTAAATCACTTGATCCTTCCTTGATGACAGTGAAATATGGCAGGAAAGATGAAACAAAATGGAATAGTGCTTTCTTATTTTTTTGCATGAGGTGACATGGTGGTAATGTGTGAATAAGAATGGATGGAGTGCTTTTGGGTGGAGTGCAGGGGGAGTCAGAGGTGACCAGATGTGATGTGACAGCTGTAAGAGTGGCCTCTGGTCCTGTGTTGTCCTGCACCACGGTTCCGTTGTGAGAAGAGCTTAGCCAAGGCTGGTGATGTTGGCTTTTCCACCAGGGGGAGCCACAATGCGCTGAGTGGTGCGACGAGGAACGTTGTCATCAATTTGGGCACCTAAAAATAAAAATTAAAAAAAAAAAAAAATTAAAAAAATCACATACAATGCAATGTAACTTAAATGCTAAGTTGTGACAGAGGACAACTGCAAGGAATGAAATCTGTGCCTTGACTCACCAGACAGGCTGAAGCCAGACTGGTGAAGGTTGCGCACTGGCTGGTGGGTAAACTGCTGTTGCTGCTGCTGCTGCTGCTGCTGCTTGGCAGGGGATGTCTTCACTGAGGAGACTGCAGACATCACCTTTGGAGTCACAGTCACCTCACACACTGGCCCATCGTACTGGCCCCTGGGGACCCCTCGTAACTCTGTGAGCTAAAAATACGGGCGAATTCATCAGACCACAAGCTGTGTGGCTCACTAGCTGCCTATACTGTAAGAATTTAGTTCCTCTATAGCTGGATGAGAGTGTCTGCTCGGAGATGAAACTACTTGCAATCAGGACTCACCCTGCTACGTGCCTTTATCCTCTTGTAAACTTGGTCAGGGAAGGGTTTACGGCTGATGTAGCGCCCACAACCCTCAGTGGTGTGAAGGCTGCCCTCCTCCAACACAATTTTGCCCTGGCTGATCACCACCAGAGGACCTCCACGCACTTCTGTGCCCTCAAAGATGTTATACTCCACAGCCTGGAAGAAGAAGAGATTTGATCGAGAGAAAACCAAAACACTGCTCGGCCATTCAAGCTCATAGTATGTCTTGTCACATGAATAGCATAAATCCTTACCATTACAATTTTTTAAATATATATTTATATATAATTATGCTTAATAAGGGAGAGGACCTGTTTGACTGATTTTCATTTGATATTGTCCAGCAACAAATCTGAAGGATGTTGTTTTGCCTGCTCCCACAGGACACTGTTTACTGTAATTACCATTTAATAAGGTCTACATTACAATACATTAATCAAAATTATACTTGCAGTCCCTCTAAGTAAGTTGACTTTTTCTAATAGTTAAACAACAGTGTTTGCACTGTAAAAAGTGTACTTTCTTATGCTCTTTTTCACCCTGATTCTGTATCACAAGGTATTACTAAATCTATTATGGCTCGTTTAGAGGTGTGTGAATTAGGTCTCAACACATCTGGGACTCATAGAGGACCAAAGACATTTTGGATAAGAGTCAAGAAAGGCAAATTAACCATCTGACCAGGTTGTGGCTCTTAGCCGAGATGATCTTTGTGATATCTGGGTCCCACAGCACAAGGTCAGCGTCAGACCCCACAGCGATGCGGCCCTTGCGGGGGTACAGGTTGAAGATCTTGGCTGCGTTTGTGCTGGTCACTGCCACAAACTGGTTCTCATCCATCTTGCCAGTCACCTTTTGGAACAGGACAACAATTCACATACTAGTTTTTAGACAAACATAAGAAATTACAAGGTAATTTACTCCAGAGGATTTCATGATAGGAATTTTTGGACTATGTGAAACAAGCTCACCACACATTTGTCCCAGATTAGGGACATCCTCTCCTCAGTGCCATTGGTGCCCTCTGGGATTAGGGTGAAGTTATCTTTGCCTACTGCACGCTGAGAAGTCTGGAAAGTGCAATGAGCACTACCAGTCACCTGCAAGTCCCCACTAGGTAAGAAAGAAAGCAAGGTAAATAAGGAATCACTTTATATGTGCAATAAGTGTCACCTTTCAAACAAAAACAAAACTAATTATTCATGACAAAACTGTGACATTTATTTGCAGTATTTAATATTCTATCTTTGTTGTAACTGTATGTAAGTCACTTGAGTGTTCCTCATTCGTAAAGGGCATTTTATAATGATTGTAGTCACAAAGAGAGGTACAACTGAATAAAAATAAAATGCTTCACACAGCAGTAACACATGTCATATTGTGTTCCTGCCATATTTAGGTCCTGGCAAAGAGCCCCTACCATGACAACAAGGAGTTGAGGTAGTCAGGGGTGGTGGGATCGGGGCTGAGTGGTGGAGAAGTGATGTAGGCTGCTGCCTTGGCCCAGTTCTTGCTCCAGTAATGGGTGCCATCTGTGCCCAAGCTGGCAGATATGGGCTCTCCATAAACCACAGCACCTATGGACAGGATGATGTCAGTGCAAGTGTGCAAGTACAGAGTGTTCTGGCAAAGAAGAAGTTCAAGATTTCTCTTCTTACCCCTTTTCCTGGCAAGAGCGATGACATCAGCAGCACTCTTGCTCATCACCTTGGTGATGTAGAGTGGACAGTTGGTCTGATTGGCTATAGTGACCGAGCGATTGACTGCCTCGGCCTCCACCTGCAGACACACAAGGTCAGATACTTCAGCTCTGACAGCCCCTCTCCTTTAGATTCTGGGTCTTTTAATCTTAAAAGTACATTATCACAAAATATTTTCTCTTTTGGCAAGAGTTACTTGCAGAGAAACCAGTCCTCTCTCTTACCTCCTCTGGGTGGCTAAGGACATGCCCTTCAGGGCCAGTGATCCCCAGATCTAGAATGCGTCTCTGCTCCTAAAAACATCCACACAAAAACATAACCATCCAAAACAGAAAAAAAACTGCTGAAAGCTAAGACTTAACCAACTTTATAAGTTGTTCTGTTACCTCTGCAACAATGTCTCCATTCTCAGCATGCACCTGCGCAATGGCTCCTAGATCTCTGATGACACTGAACACCTCATATATCTACAAGAAAATAACACACACATCAGCTCACATGTTGCTACAGTAAGGACATCGAACAGCCAAGAAAACATGGGCTCTGACAGATGACTCAGCAGAGATCCCACTAACATCAAACACAAGCAAAGCATACCTGAGAGTCAGAAAGTTGAAAAACATCCTTATAAGCCAAATAGACCAGGAAAGAGTTGACACCTGAAGATAGAAAACTTATGAGAGAAAACAGCCAAAGGTGGAATAAAGAGAGCAAAAGAGGGAAAACCCAGAGCGAAGGAGAAAAGTAAAATCAAAAGGATAAAAATTGCAAAGCAAAAATAGAGTTACTGTTGAGTTACTGTTTTTCACTCAGTGAAAAGTGGTTGACCCCCCCCAAAGCAGTGTCAGAGAAAGACTTTTTTACTGAAACATTTCAGTGTACCTGTAAAAGTGACAGATAAGTCAGTGATTTTAAACTACACATGGATGTAAGCTGTTGACTACATACCATGATCTTTCACTAGGGTCTCCATCTCTTCCTGAGCGCCTTTGTTCCACTCAGTGATGTCCACATGCAGAGAATAGTCACAGCAGGACTTGCTATCAGCCCACTCCCTCCACTGTTTGAAAGCAGCGACCAGGCTGACACCAGGCTCCGGCACCACATGGTCAACTATACAACACAAACACACAGATCGGATTTATTGTGGATAAGCAAACAGTGTAATTAAATCATATGCTTGAAGGTATGTACATCTGCAGCGATGCAATGTCCCTACAGCATGATTATCCTGGTTTTAAATTGTTCAAAAACACATAGGAATCTGATATAATACATACTTATCATGGTCGTTCCCCCAGCCAGGGCCGCCCGGGTGCCCTGGTAGAAGTCATCTGCCGCCACCATGCCTCGATCAGGCATCTGGAATCGGGTGTGAACGTCAATACCCCCGGGCATCACCATTCTCCCATGAGCCTCTATGATCTTAACTCCCCCGGGAACTATGAGGTTGTCTCCAATTTGCCTGAAGGAGACAAATCAAAGAGAAATAAACAAAACAAACAAACAAACAAACGTAGAGAGTAATTAAGGAAACATGATATAACTAAGACATCTAGATTCCAAGAATTAAGGTAATAGCATTATATTACATTATATCATGTAGATATAATGTTAAATAATGTAGTTCTGTCATTTCCTTATGGCACTTATAGGAGCCAGGAAAAAAAATGGTTGCAAAAACTTGAAACACAAATAAATAAATAAAATCTTCAGATTGAACTTACTTGATGACTCCATCCTCCATGTAGATATCAGCCAAGAATGACTGATCATCGTTCACGATCTTTGCTCCTTTGATGAGGAGACGGTCACTCTAAAACAAGGAGACAGCGTTCACATGAAGCCCGAAGTCATCGAGCCATCGGCTCAGCAGAGCAAAAGAGCAAGGGATAATCTCCAGTAGCTGACAGTCTTTTCCATAACTGTACAGTAAAATTTACCAGTTTCACAGACTGAATAAAAAAATGACCTTGGGCCAACTTTAGTTACAATGAATTCTGCATTTTATTTCCCAGAAGTCTCAAGAAGACTTTTCTTGAGGACAGAAAGGATACAGCTTAAGTTGTGAAATAGCTCATATACGCCATATCGCTCATACAAATCACAGATCAGCCTACAGCAATCTCTGGCAACAATGATTAGGCTTATCCTACATGATTTATTAACACTTTATAGAGACATCATTGAAAGGGAGGGAGCAATTTTTGGATCAAAACCCTCAAGTAAGAGTACAAACTGTTGAGTGGCACAATTAGCTCCACCTGTATGAAATGAAAGGAGAGTGTATTAGCTGGCCTACTTCTCCTACAGGCCTCCCACAGTCTCTTAGGACGGTAGGGAGAGCTAATGTAGACAAAAGTGGTTTACGACAAACCTCCAAGCTAGAAACACTCAGTTTCTAGTGTTCAGAGTGGTTGGACACAGACAGCAGGAATGCTTGAGGTATACGAGTGATTTTTGGCATGATCTCGCAGGCCATTACTCTCTGATAAGTGGGTCATAAAAACCTTATATCCTCTCTGTGTCCGAGTACTTAGCCATAAGCATGCTGAGGTTGTCATATGCGTTGGCTAAAAAAGGCTTTAACCGTGCAACATTTGCTGTAGCCCTTAACTCCCTAAATGAATGTATCAGAGTGTAGAGCATGTATACATACATTTCTCTGCTGTAATAATGAACCCTCATGATTAACTCTTTAATCTCCAGTCATAAAACCTAATTTATTACTGATAACTTAATGTACTTAGTAAAGGCCTCAGTGTGAAGCAGCATGCGCTATACTTTAAACGAAAGTCGAAACTATGCATCACGTATTCAGAACTACACTCAGTTTATTAGGTACACCTAGATAAGACTAATGCATTCTAGGTGAATAACTGAGCCTACACCTATTAATATAAACAGGGTGGACAAAATAAAAGGAACACCTGACCATGCTTGGTTAGCAGAATACGTTACTTTTCCAGCATCATCATCATTTATGCATCACCATAGGGCTGCAACTAGGGATTGTTTTTCAAAAGACATCAGTTAATGAATTTCTTACTATTTTGCTTAAATGGTGAATAAAAGATCACTATCAGTGAATGATTTTTGTCTTATTAGCAGCCAAATTATCTTTGACAATAATATGACACAAAGAGGAGTGTGCTCATTATGTAAAAACAATAACTTGATATGTGTCATAACTGTTATGTTTTTGTCATTCTTCTTATTACTAAACTGACTGTGCCTAGATAAGGACGTACTAAATTTGACTTTGCAAATGGATACGATGAAGAAGGATAATTGTGAGGCAATGACTACAGCGTTCATAGCAATGCTATCCCTCCTGCTTTAGGGCAAAAGTGAATCGAACAAATTCAGTTATTGTTCAGGGACAAAGCCTAACCTTGGCGTGTGGTTAAAAGCTCTGCAGAGTGAAGCTATCTGCTTCATTCCAAACTGGTAAATGGTGTGTGATTGTGTGTCTGAAGGCCTGGGGGCCTGCTGCAGAGTTGCTGCTGTCTGCATGTTGTGTCTGGGATGTCAGAGCTATATGTTTATAACCCTGTCTTGAACCGTAAGAGACCTGACAACTATGTAGATAACTGTCTGAACAAAACAGGCCAGTACATTTCACAAGACCTTTCGGTGCTATTAAATGATCAAACTTAAAGTAGTCGCTATCTATATGCTTCAGCTCTAACAGCTGCATGATGAAAGCTTAGTGAAAGGGGTTTGGATGGGTGCTGTCCAATGACCTACTTTGCAAAAGAGGTTTTACTTCTTTTAACTATCACGGCATCCCTACCCTAGTCCCTTAATACTATGCTACTATGCTTAAAAGCTGCACCACAAAACCCCATTTATAACAGTGTTTCAGAGAATCAGGGGCAAATAAACCAAGCTTGTTCTGCCTGCAGCACTGGGAGAGTTTGCAAAAAAAAAAAAAAAGGTGTCAACTGAAGAGGGCAGACAAGGTGTATGTCAGAGGATGGAGGATTAAAGATGAGAAGATGACAGTGAAGGAGCCTGTGCCCGAACATGTTAACTACACCCCGCAAAGCTGAGGATGCTGAGGAGAGGAGCTAACACTGCAGCTGCTAATGGCAGCTAAGGGAGCGAAGAGATGCTTGAGCCAAGCTCTGTGCGCTCATCATAAAGAAAACTGTACCTAAGCTCCAAACGAGGGATTGTCAGAGAGCTCTGCTGTGAACTCGCTCCCCGGTTCTCATTGTTCACCCCGGGCTGTCAGTCCGCGGAGGTGAAGCGGGGCTGCCGCCGCCGATGACAGCGTCAGACCCAATGAATGGAAACGAGAGCTTAGCTGTCGGCTAGCTGTCGGTTTAATCTGGAGCCGCGCCGCACGTTAAAAAATAATGCCACCGCCGAGGGATAAATGGTATCTCTTGGGGCGATCGGACGATACTCACTGTAATTCTTGGGATGTTCTTCTTTCCTTGGTAACCCGACATTTTGAGGATCCCTCTGACACAGCTGTCCCCCTGCCTCTCGGCTAAAGCTAGCTAGCTGGACTGGAAAACCTCAGCTTCCAATGAAAGGGTGAATGGATGCTCGGCTCCTCTGGCCAGTCGACGCCCTGGGCGGTTCCCGTCGATAGCGAGTAAAGTTTGCAAACCGCAGCCCGACAAGATGACGTGAAGCGAGTGGCCGAGTCCCTGCCTGACAGTCCGATCCTCGGATTTACTGCTGGTACAGGTCCCCGAAGAGCAGACGAGCAGCGAGAAGACGAGGGCCACGGAGGTACCGCGCATGCGCACTGCCCCACCCTGCACCGCCACAGCTCCATCTTTCCCCTAATGTGTTTTCCTCAGTTTTTTGGGGGAAAACACGTTCTGGTCATCACCTGTTTTCATTGGTTCTATTAAGATGAGCACCAGAGAGGAACCAGACGTGCAAAATCATCGATCCTCCGCTCTATAAGTGGTTGGTTAACGATGCAATTGCATGTTTTTTGTGCCACATCAGAAGAACTTTTTTTATTTACAGGGATCAGACACCTTTTGCCACAGTTTCTCTAATACCTGCATTAATAGTTGTTTCTAACATGGATAAAATTTCAATCACTGCATGTATAGTTTAAAATCATTGTAGGCAAGGTGGATGGATTATGAGACAATGGGCCCCTTGGCAAAGAAATGTAAAAAGGGCTCCCACCCCTCCGGTGTAGGAGGAAGACAGTCGTTTGTAGTCGTTCTGCGTCTCTTTGTAGTCACTTTGTGTCTTTGTTTAGTCTTTTTCATCTTTTTGTAGTTGTCTGGCGACTCTGAATTGCTAACAAAAAATAACAACAATCACAATGGAAGGAAAACCAAGTTATTTAGCAATGTGGAAGGAGACCAAGCTTTTTAGCCCAATAAAATTACACCAAGATGTTTACAGTAGTAACTCTAGGACATATTATACCGATTTATGTAGTCTGCATACCAACATGACCAGGCTATATGATGACATGAAATGCACACCCATGTATGTTGAAGCACATTATATGTAGTAAAACATATTGTGAGAATTATAGACCTTGTATCATGAAACGATTATTAATCAAAATTAAAACTTTAGCATGTTTTTTTTAACAAATATGCAGGAGAGCTTCCTTGGAAATAATGGAGACAATAGGTGGCAGCAAAAAGGGCTCAAACTTGAAGATGTGTGACAGTAATAGAATAGATATTGATTCCTGAGACCACAGGAAAAGTTGGGGTCACAGTAGGCTATGATAGATACGGTTAAAAGTAAACCTATGGGCAAAGAGGCTGCCAAGGAGAGGGATTGATGGCTCCATTATTTCCAGGACATATTCCTTTTTTAGAAGGCAGACAAAAACCCACCAAAGATGGAAATGAGCTAGGTAGGACTTTATGATATAAAAGGATGTGTAAACCAGTCGGTAAAGCAGTCTGGTCCAGAACAGTCTCAGGTTTATGTCTTATTTGTAAGAATAAACTCTACAGCACTGAACTCTGACCATCTCCAGTGCTTCATTGAGCATGTTCTTGGTTTCAAGTATTTCTGAGGAGACTCTTTAATATGTTGATATAAGAAGTCCAGAGTCACATCTGGCAAAGACCTGGTCTTCGATTTTTTTTACATGATGTCACCTAAAACAAAGTTTCTGGCACTGGGGTCCCCTTACCCTCTGGACCCCTGGACCTGTACCCAGTAAGGCTGGTAGTCCATTCTTGGTGAGTGATGTTACACTTCAATGTCATGGTATCCAATATAACAATCAGAAGGAAGAAATAAAAGTTTGACATAATACTTGACGTTAACTATCAATTATTGTACAAAAAAAACAAAACGCTTCATCAGCGACATCCAGTAGATCTGCTATTTAAATTGCAAACACAACACTTATTCCCCTAAAGATAATAAGCATTGTGCCTGGCAAGGAAATCAGATACATGACAAAGAGCATCCAGCACGAGAAGAAGATAGAGGGTAGAAACTTTTTCACCACAGAAAATTGTGGGGTTCATCCATGGATCCACCATCTATTTCTTATTTATCAAATGTCAATTGGTATTCCAATGACTACTAGATATAACATCTATAAAGCTAGAACAGTATCTCTCATGTCTACGTTATACCTCAAAGGAGGAAAGGCCTTGTGTAATATCTAGAACAAAATAGAGGTTTTCTTTGAGAGGGATCACCTCTGTGAATTGGGGTTTGAAACGCTGGTATACTTTAATATTGTGACATTGACAAAAGTCAGATTGCTGAAAAGATTTCATCTTTTGTAAATGTGTTATCAGAGTGCAATCCACCTCTGTCATTATCAACAATGCTATATTTCTTCTTTACTGTTCTGTCTTCACTGTAAACAGTGAAGAAAGGACTAAACAAACAAATATATACAAATAGCAAAGAAAACAGATATTTTTTAGATATGCAATTTGGGGCATCCATGGCCTAAAGAAAAGTAGACAAGTGAGCCTTTGTTGAAGAGGTTTTATCACTGAATTGCCAGGATAAATCTGGGTGGGGAATGTGAAAAATGGCACCCATTACCACCATCGAGGAGCCTTTAACACTAAACTTTAAGCTTCAACTCTGCAGCTGCTCAGTGGCCTGCCTCAGTGGAAGTACCGGACAGCTTCCAGGCAGTTTTAACTCAGAGTGTGAAAATTAGAAAAAATAGCATTGCTCTCAGTGAATCTCCTGGATTTAAAAAAGGTAACATATCCATATAGATATTCTGGATCTTCTATAGAATCTAACACATATGTAACAGTGAACTCCCTTTTAACTGGTCGTGTTATATTAACTTACATAGGTTATCACAGAAGTTACAGGATATTTAGTTAGGAGTTTAAACTTTACCCAGATCAGAAGGTAAAGACACGAGTTTAGAAAAGGATACCGGATTAGTGACACTTGAATTGGGCAGGCAGGAGAAAAACAAGTCCAAGGACCTGGGTGATTTATCCTATATGAAAACCTACCCAGACATGCAACCATCCTACACATTCTCTTTCCAACTCATTATTATAATCATGCTTGTGAAATGTAAATTAACTTGCTGCTCACTAAGAAACCCATAATGATGATATGCGCATTTTATTGGTTATTAAGGCTCAAATAATGCAACAAGATCATTGGAGCTCTATTCACTTCCTTTGTATTTATATCTAAGCCACTGTATACAGTACAAACTTTATTCAAATTCCAAAATGCTCTGTATTGCACACTGATCGACTGCACATAAGCCTGTTATGATGACATGTACAGTTTATGAGTTAGTATAAGTTATATTATGCATTAAAGCCTAAATGCATGTTGAGTGTTTGAAAAACCAATACTGCCACTACAGCCAATACTGTACTAAATACTGTATTATGGCTGATGATTTTTCATATGATAATAATGCCATCCATTTACAAACACTGACAGAAGAGTCATCCTATCAGCATCAATATACAGAAATCACATGCATTTTCTTCAGGAAATACTTCTCATGTCTGTTTCTATCATTTTTCTGGAAGTTCTACACACAGTGTACCTTGTTAATTGTATCATACTATGTGAAATGATTGCACAGTGAAATCTAGATAAAAGTCAGATGACACTCTTAAAAGAGGCCCCGGGAAATGTCTTCCTCTATGGTGGTTTCTGCAACTGATGCTTCAGCAATTAAATGACAGCAAAACACATTACTTACTCTGCCACAATGCATAAAACTATAATATGCATTAATACCAACATGTAAACAAATTATACAATGTCAAGTGGTGTCTATTACATGGGGTAGATCACAGCTTAAATTATTCTTTACATCTATATCTTTAAATACCTAAACATATAAGGAAATCAAAAAACAGTCTAAGATAAATCACCTTTGTGCAGTGGTGAAAGATGCAAATTTGGCACTTTGCCATTGCTGCTATATTTTTTGTAAAGAAGATATGTAGGCAAAAAGAAAAAAAATAGCATATAGCCTGGTAAACTGCCATCTGGCCTATGTTCCACATGTATAATATATTCAAACAACCTCTCTGTAAAATTTTGGAGCTACATACTACATCAATGCTTAAGCTTTCCGACCTTTAAAAAAAAAAAACAACAAAACCCTCAGGAGTCAACCTGATTCAACTTCTATTCTCAAAAATGTGAAAAATGTGTGGAATTGAAAAACTAATCCCACTTGTGCCACCCCCCGAAGTTTACTGCACCTTGAATAATAAGCTCAAAAAGTTAAGGCGATAAAAGTCCCTTCAGTTCCCAGAGCCGATTCAATTAGTTGCAGATATGGCGCATATATTTGGTTCATTCATTCTTAGGAGAAGGCCAGATTTCTTATGATGTAACATCAAAACAAGTGGAGAAATTTCAGAAAAAAAAATCCACAACCTTAAGCCATCTGACATCAAATCCTTGTCACATATTTTTGAGTTGGAATAGGATGACTAATATAGTCCTGCTTTAACAGCATTTGTTAACTACTGGATTCAAGTCTGTGACAACTGCTACAGGTACAATGTTGCTCTGTGTCAAAATGTGATGGAGTGCAACCACATTACATAATGTCTATACTTCTATAACTAACATCTACAATGGGACATGACTGGATGCTGACTAGAAGGGAAATGTGGGCACATAGTAGATGCAGAGAGACATTTTGACTACAAGAGGATGGTGGAAAGACTTGGAGACAGGGGAACATCCAGGCACTGCTCCATCCTCTATTCAGTAAGAGCTAGTGGAGGCTGTGGCAATTCTCTTCCCTATGTACACCCTAGAAAAACACAAATCCGGAAAATGCATGTAGTCAAACCAGTTGAAATAAATGGTATAATACATAAAAACATTGTGGACTCCCACCCAGTGTAAAATGTCAATGCTCATACTAATGATGTAGCAGTGAAATAAAGCCATCAATTATTGAATTAAAATTGAAGTACACACTTTCATACACATGCAGGCCAGCTTGTTCCTTTGAATGAAAAAGTTATCCCAATGAACAGTTACAACTTGCAGGTGACAACAGCTACACTCTCAGTTGCTGGTTCCTACTCTATTCCTAAGCTTCCAGTTGGCAGCTGGTAGGTGCATCATTCAAGAGTGATATGGCGTTGAGTGTGCCACAGGCCTGCTCTTCTACAGTTCTATAAATGAAGCCCAGGTCTGAACAGACAGGCATCAGATACACCAGTCATCAGTACAACGCAAGAAAATGTAACTTTGTCACTACAAAGCTGAGCCTTGCATTACATGAGGATATAACTCCATGAATTCAGACTTACCCGACGCCAAGAGCGAGGATGTGTGAGATGAGTAAGGAAGGGAGGAAGACTTTGAGGAATTCAGCAGAGAAGATGCCACCTTTCTTCATGACACCACTCTTTCTCATACTTAGAGATACTGAACGCCGGGGATGCCTGAAGTGGAACTCTCTGATAGGAACAATCAATCACCCAATAAATGCAAAATGATTTCAGGAAACTAATGAGGGCAATATGCTGAACAAATATTAGAGGATGATTGTGGAAGTGAAAGTCTTCTTACTTTGGCGGAATGTTTTCTGGTCTGCTGGACCAATCAGCGACCCAGTCAACTTCTGTCTTCATTAGGATTTCTTCCTCTCTGTCCTTCTCTATAGCTTCTTCCTCTGACTGCAAATGGGGAGGTAAAGTGATTACATTTCAGCATAAAATTAAAAGGCTTGAAAAGGCTCTAAACTTCAGGTCCAAATATGTTGTTTTACCTGACTACCGGCTGGGCTGGACATCTCCACATCAAAGGTTATTTGACCGTCATCCTGATCTGGACTTGGTGGCCTGTGAGGACTGAACAATACATTGAAGTTAATAGAAAAAAACAGTCCTGCAGGTTTTAACAGTAAATAAAGATAAGTCCACTCTACCTCCAAGCCAACACACTGTTGTTAAGAGCTCTAAACAGCATATGGCGGCCTTTGTTCCTACCTATCACAGGAGGAGCTACTAGGGCTGGATTCATGCTGTGCATCCAGGAGGATCTTTTCCATGTCTCCATTGTGGATGGAGGAGGACGATGGCACATGCTCCAATCCTCCAATGAGGGTCTCATCGTTCTCAGGTACCACTTCCAAGGGCTGCAGAGTTTGGCTCATGTCAGCATTTGCATTTATTTGGTCAGCAGCGGGTGTCATTAGCAGGTTGGGCTTCAAGCCCTGGGTCCCCGTGTTCCCATTCAGCTCCAGTTCTACCCAAGAGCCTTGGCAAAACAGAGAGGGAAGGAAAAGAAAATTAGGCTTGTCGTCTTAAAGCGCAAACCCTGATACCAGACAGAACACAACACAGAGACACATCTTTGTCTCGTTTCAAAAGGAAACAGCTGACCTACATTTCCTGCACCACTGGCACTGTGCATTCAGATGAATTGGCCGTACGCTGCAGCCTTTATATCGTGCATTTCTTTGTGCCACTGCCCCACAAACAGCCTGCACAATTTTTTTTTTTTTCCAGACAGGACGGAGTTATGTAATCTCTCGCTGCCAGTGGGTTTGAGTGAGCCCAAAATGTAAACCCCACAGCACGAGTCGCCCTTTCCCCCGTCTAGGACTCGCTGAACATGGACTATCATTCACGCCATTCGACGAAGCACGTATGCGTGACCGACTGCACATTTACAGACGAGTCTCTCCTCCACGCCGCTCTCCTGCGAGGTCTTGCATAACCGTGGAGCGCAGAGTGAGACGGTGCGCCCATGCATTGTCGCTGTTCCAGCGGTGATGCTGTTGTTGTTTTGGTTTTTTGGGGGGGTATTTTTTAATAAAGGTGTCGTTTCTGTTTTAGTTCTTGAAGAGATTATTTATCGACCCGAACCTGATCTTACCCTTTTGCCCACCTTAGCGTTGTGATGTGTTTTGGGAGCCGTTAAGGTGCAGGCACTTTGACCGACATCCTACCATTGTCTTCCTCTGGAATTGGCTTTTAATTACAAAGACGGTGGCCTATCAAATTAAAAAAAAAAAAAAAAAAAAAAAAAGCCCAACTCGACTCGAGTCGACTCAACTGGACGACGAGCCAGGGTGGTATGATCTATTATCAGATAAAAAACAAAAAACAGAAAATAAAAACATTTATTTCGTCTTTTGTCACAAACTTGTTTTTTATTTTTGGCTAGAGCCCGCCCCAAACGCCGTCTTCCGCACGCCGTTGGCCGCCGTCCCGTCAATCAAACATTCCCTGCAACGCAATTGGCCGGCTCGCAGCCGACGCCACACAACATCAGCCTCCAACCCCTCCCAGAAGAAGAGGAGATCCCAGACCCGATGCAACTTTTACAATAAACTGGAAACGCAATAAACACCGACGTACCCACAAACGCACACGTTTATTAGGAGGATCAACCGTAGCCTTTGCAACCCGGAGCACAGACAAACCGACGGCGGTACGTACCGTGGAGCCCGGGCTCTGCGTTACTGTATTGCTGAGCAGCAGAGGTGGACATGTTGACTCCCTTAGTTTTAGCGTCGATCAACATGACGCGCAACCAGACGACCGTGTGCGCAGGCGCCGGATCCATCCAGGGCCCAGGCCGCTGCCGAGGGCCCGGAGGCGGCCCCTCGTCGGGGAGCGCGGGTTTTCCCCACCTTCGCTTTTTAATGCGTTACTTTTTTGATAGAGTTGAGAACAGTCTCTCGTCAGAGGTGTGCGTGATTGCATGGTTCAACACATTTTTGCGTCGACGGTGGAAATTAAATGATCGAGAATAACGTCTGTCAGGGGAATCTATGGCTGATGTACGTACGCGCCGTGCGGGCCATCGTCAGGCCCCGACCAGCTGATGGGCCTGGGTGGACTCTCTCTATCTGAGCCACATGAGTGTCTGGAGGGTTTGAGGACAGATGATAGTGAGGCTGGCCCCAGTCACCTCCCACCACCCACTCTTCAAATACATCAAGGCTGAACTTGGCTGTTGCATGCGTAGCCATTAGTAGCATTTGCCAAAGTTTTGTAGGGGATACATGACCCCTCCTAAAGGCCCATAAAAGGCTACTGGTGGATTATGAATAGTGTGTTTTAGGTAAATGAATTTCAAGTAATGTATTTTCACAGTATCATGGGATAGGCAATGGGTTACATGCACAATTTATAGTTTCAGAGAAGTTGAACAAAAGGTAGACAGCACTTGAGTAATCCCCGGCCCCTCACCCAAGATGGTTGAGGTGCAGACTGTTGTCATAGTCTACACTATATTGGAAAATTATTTACTAGAGTTTAAATGGATTCAACAGGCCTAAAATAAGACAAACCATGTTTTGAAAAGCTTAGTTTTCAAATCCCTAAAATAACAAAAACTGTATATCAGAAAAGCTTGTATTTATGTAATCATTTTATATTTACAGCACATTATCTTCTATACACAAACCATGAAGGAGTTCATTCTTTTTATTCAGAATCCAGGTTTGAAATCCATTACTTTTCATCTAAATTGTACTTTATTCCATTTGACAAAGACAAACATAGCTGTACAATGAACCATTTAAACAGATCACCAAACCTCTCCTACAATCTTTATTCAAGAGCCCCTTGAAAAAAATAAACAAAAAAATATACAAATTAAGTTCACAAAAAAATAAAAGTGCATTTTGTTTTAACTCCTGTGATACATTAAACATGTATATAATGCTGCTGCAAGTGGAAAAACCTCATAACTCCAATTTTGACAGTTTCCTTGAGATTTCATGATCTGTTATAGTGTATGTAGGGCAAGTTTAGTTGACCCAAGGTTTATGTTCGAAAGCCGTTATAGAAACTTGAATGTTTAAAAAAAAAAAAAAAAAAAAAAGTATGATCTCCCACGATATACCTGTAAGTAAGGCAGTTTTTTCCTGAAAATCTGCCTACTTGAAGGTACAAGGTTTTGATCACAGAGCAGCGGTAAATTCCCCTGAGCAGTCCTCTGTCTGGCATGCCAGAAGGTTCAAGAAACATACTTGATTATCTTATTCTTCTTAATGCTATAAAAAAGGCAATTGGGTTCCTCTGAACATTTCTGTAGTTTACATCATAGCCTTGAACAACAGCTATAAAGACATGAGGGGAAAGTGAAAATGATTGGTTAGTTTATTTTTTTTATGCATGTCAGTGACACTATGACCATCTCTGCTGTTTCTGCAAAGATTTTGTAAAAGCCAATGTTCAGATTTTTCAAAAAGAAAACTAGTAGTACTATTTCTACATAGATTTCTATATTTTCAAACATTTCAAGACTTCCAGCAGGTTTTTAGAACAGTAATTACTGAATAGTGAATGAGTGAGCAAATGCTTCCTTTGAATGAATGACAGGGCAAAGCTAATCACTGAGCTCATATTTGAATGGACAATTCTCCTTGTTGAGTGGTGGCTAACTGATTGAATCATCCTTGACAGTGGAATGGGACAAAGGTGCTGCAATATATAGGTTTATACATGTATGACACAAGGCAAATAACTTGAACCCTCATACAATCTTGTATCAGACAACAAAGAAAAGATGTTTTTCAAAAGGCTGAAGGTTCTAAATTTAAAGAAAGGGATTTGCAAAGTGTCTTAGTACTAGAGGACAATATCCAGAGCCCTGAGAGAGACACTCAACAGTATCTTAAATCCACATATGGAGATGGGTGGTTATTTTGGTGGCATCCTATTGACAGGAAATTAGTTCTCAATGGTAGGAGTGACACATAAATATAGGTGAGTTGAACAAAAGCTTCATGCCCTGATTCAATGGCTTAATCTGACACTACAACATAATTTTAGTAAAGACGAAAGTGTGCCATAAATCAGCCAGTTTGCTCCAAAGAGAAGCGGCAGCATCTGACTGAGACAAAGTGTAGCAGAGAAACAGTGGAGTTAACCTTTCCATGTTCAGTATAGTCATTTATGACGGCTTCCATGCAACAATCGTCTGCTAGCTAAGTGCTTCACAAATTGTCCTTTCTGAATTAAAAAAAAAAAAAAAGATGTCTTTATAGGAGAGCTACCCCTGCATCACAAAAGGAGAGAAGACATTTCATATAATAATTCAAAATCAGTTACTCTGCCAAGTCAATTGACTTGACTAGCTTTAGAGAGAACCTGGCTTAACAGATTTAACATTACATGTTGATTAAAATGCCTTTCCCATTTAGGCCTACAAGGACCTATTCTTTCACAGCGACCAAAAAAACAAAACAAAACCATGGCACAAAATAAGAACATTAAGATCCAAATTAATTCAGAATCCATCTCTGAAGCGGCCCAATAAGTGTTATAATACACATTAGTTACAGTCAGCCAAATTAAAAAAATAAACCATATAGTGCTTATGACTCCCAAGGTACGGATGCCTGAAAATACTTGTTTGGACATCCAATGTCAGAAATGACACCCTTCCCTTGATGTCACAAAAAGTCTCTAGCTTTCAAACAAATACCTGCCAGAATGAATAAAATGTCCCAATGTCATATTACAAAAAAAGGCTACTTGACCTTCAAGCAATCTTCAATCTATAATCAGTTTGAGATAGACAGCTGAAGAAACTACAGTGATAAGACTGTAATCCTATTGCCTTAATTTATACAAAAATAAATCAGCTATAGTGATTCTTCTTCTTTTATCATCAGGTACAGTACAAAACATCATAAAAAAAACACTCTACAAACGAAACGATCAAGAGGGTGAAGAAATCAATCTACATCACCAAATAATTTTTGGGGAAGCTAACAGAGGTACCCAATGTCAGTGCCACAAACATCAAGAGAATAGGCCACAGCACGCCGACATGCCATTCCAGATATATAAGCTTTTGTCCTGAGCTTTATATGGTGGTCAACACATATAAGGGTGACTGAGTTGACAGGGCTGACCAGGGGAGCCTCGTCTGCAAGACAGCTTTAAATTACTCTAACTTTAGAGTCTATAGGACTTTGGCATGATTGGCCCCCATTCAACTCCCAAAACCACAATACCTGACAAATGTTTGCCCACCATTCCTGTGTCCATAATGAAAGACTACACATTTTTTTTCTTTGTTTTCACCCGTTAACTAGAAATTACAAATACATTCCTGCTGAGAATCTTCCTTACACTTTGAAAATCAACTTACAGGCATGAGCTTGAGATAAGTAATCCATCTCAGGGAACACTGAGATGGTTTTGGTAATGCAACTGAGGCCCCAGATTGTTTTGAAAACCTGATTCTGATATGTTCAGGACACTCTGGCAATAAAGATTTAAGCTACTCAAAAGCCATTGAATTTCCACGCTACCATTTTAGAAATTCTAATCCAGAAGCCCAACGTTAACAAACACAGACGTCGTTAAGAGAACAGGCAATTTCATTATTTCCTACATTAAAAAGGCAGATTCTAGGCGACTTACTGTCAGTTGTTGTGGTATGCATTGAACACACATTGACTTTTCTTGCTTGCAACTATGTTATCACAGAACAATTATTTTGATTTACTCAAAGACAATAAGAGGCCCACTGTGATGGAATACATCTCAAGTTAGTTTCAAGTATTTTACTTCCTTTCTATAGAGAAATGACTGAAAACCTGTGGCTGCCTTTAACTTATAAATTTGATCTAATAAATATTGGTACACTTTGGACAAAGTTTAGCAATAATGTGAGTTATACATCATTTGTAGAGAATTAGCTGAAACATGATAAAACACTGGAATAGTCCTTTAACAGCATAACCACACTTTATATCAGGAAAGATATGTTGGGGGAACTTGGCAACTTGACAAATACTTGGGGCAAATATCGAGTGTTGACATCTTGTATTAGCAGTGTTTCAGGCCAGTATGAAAAGGAGCTTGCTGACAGAAAGACTTATTAACAGTAGAGAGAATTTCCTATTGAAACTAATAAAACAAGGTAGCTAAAAAAAAAAAAAAAAAAAAACAACTTAATTAGTAGCTTTGACATACAAATGCATCAAGTCATGATGGCACAAAAGAATAAGGAAACAAATAAGCCAAATATGTGTATTTAACACATTTTCCCTTTGGTTTGGGATGTAGTGGAGTTGCAAACAGTAACTTGATGAATGGAGTGATTCTGATGGAGGAAACCCATGACACTAAGTCCCAAAGTCTGGCCTCAGATCTACAAACCCTGCATGTTTACATTTGTAATAAACATGGAAAATGTGCTTGTGATGCCCTGCTTGGATGTACTGTGTTAATGCCGCTATTTGTTGTTGACAGGGTTGGTCTCGTCAGTCAGTACTTAAAATCGACCAAGGGCAGATCATATCAAGACTTAGGGATTTAGCCAAAGACAGACAGATATTGTTTGTTATGTATCTGAGCAATGGGGCTCAAATGGGAACTGGGATCTGAGCGGTTCAACAAATGCTAGTTGAGTTTTTCCTGGAATATGTACAGATTATTGGTGGTGGCCACAGCAATGATGTTGTCCAGAGGATGCCAGGCAGTGTGGAGGATCTTCTTGTTAAAGTCAAGACTGTCCACACTGATCTCATCCTTCTTGCGCTTTCCACCTGTGCTTACTTTGCGAGGTTTTAGGACCGATTGTGGCTTGCTGTTCTCCCGTGACGCCTCTAGGGTTACGTCCTGCCGGTAGCCTCTGTCAAACATCCTGAAGAAGTTGTTGTAGGAACCAGTCATCACGACGCTTCAGAGAGACAAGATGTGAGTGAGTAACGGTAAGCCATATTATAATAATGAAGGAAAACGAATCAAAAAGTCGTGAGTGTATTGTTATCCATCGTGAACCACTGACCGGAACATGTACAAAATGCCCCTCTGCCACCCAAACCAAATCTGCACAAGGCAGATAACCTCACTAAGTGATAAGGTTGGTGTTGCTGGGTTCAGTTACATCAAATAAGGGTAAGCCCAAAACATTTGCATGCGTCATCTATGCTGAATATGTGGGCAGATGCAAAGGCATGATAAGGAACCAAATATTACTGAATAGAAATTGTAACAACAGGTCTCTGAAGAGAAACTCTTACATCGAATGAACATGTAAAAAGTGCTCACCTGTCGTTCCCATTCCAGCAGCACTCAAACTTGTCGAAGATGCAATCATTCTCATAAAGTGAACACAACTTACTCCTGAGATATTCATGCACCTGTTAAAAGAAAGTGGTGAAGAGGTGTTGTAGTTACAATTAATAGTTATGCAAGAGTT
Source organism: Istiophorus platypterus (assembly GCA_016859345.1). NCBI lineage: Eukaryota > Metazoa > Chordata > Actinopteri > Istiophoriformes > Istiophoridae > Istiophorus > Istiophorus platypterus. Next base: position 9,119,210 of record CM029115.1, read on the forward strand.
ATAATGGAAGGGACCTGGATATTTTGATTATGAATACAGTAAAACATCTCCCTCTTGTGGGGAAACAGTGGAATGATGTCAGACTTACAATCTGCAGGGGAAAAAAACACATAACAACCCCCCCCCCCCCCCCCCCAATGTAACATCGTTTTGGTCTTGGCATTGCAACAGTTACAGACCTGGTATGTCTCTACTGGTCGGCTCTCCATGTTGAGATCCCAGATTTTGACAGACAGGTAGTCGCGGGTCATCATGTAGCGTCCACTGTGGCTGAACTTTACATCAGAGATGGATGAGATGATTTCAGAAAAGAATGAACGATTGTTTGGATCCTCTGGCTCTTCAAACACTTAAAAAAAGAAAAGAAAAGAAAAGGATGCGTTCCATTAGTATCCCCTGACCATTCCCCTGATATTAGCTAAAATGACAGGCTACAATTTTTATATAACTGTACACAATTTAATGCCACAACACATTAAACTCTGCCTTTGTTCCCAGTCCCACATTTTTGGCAAACATTATCATACACATCATTATTCTACAAGCCCATTTTCTCTAAAAATGAAAAGTCTAAGAATTAAAAGGTTTGGAGTCCTGACCCTTAAATAATAGAGGGAGCAGTAGCAAACTCCCATACACTATTTTTAAACACAAGGCTCCTTTCATTTAAATTCTGTGGACATAATAAATATCCAGATATTTTGCTATTTTTTCTGTAACCGATAATATAAATTTTAAAGAGTTACAAGTTCTGCTTTCTGGGCAGTTGTTACCTGAAAGGAGACTCATTTTCTACATCTCCCTTTAAGCTTTCTGCTGTCACAAGACTACTTAGCTCACGCAGGCGTATTATGTTTAGACTTCTGATTAGGCCCTGTTCAGACCTCGCATTAACATGCATCTTCGGTAATCCTATCACAAGTGGACAGCTCTAAGTGTGTCAGTCCACACCTGGCACTGTCCTGAGTGACCACTTGTGATCGGATCTTACTTCCCCACTCTATATACAAAGTAACACATACATCAATTCCATTCGTAAAGACGAAAAGGGCACTAAACTTCTGCTCAGTAAAGTATGTCATTTTGAAAATTTGCCAGCTTTTCTGATGGTTCAAAAATGTACCTCTACCCTGAGCGAATGATGGTCAAGTTGACCGGTTTTATGCGATGGAACTTTTCACCTCTGACTGGACTTGCCCACTCACAATGGTGTACGGTGCTTCATTTATCAAAACTTCTCTTCAGGAAACTGAAGGCAGATTTCTTTGCAGATGCTGTAGCCCAGCTCTTAGAAAAGCTACCTCCCAACCAAAACATCTGGGACTGAACACCATTCTAGTCAACATACATATCAGTTGATAAGGATACTGTTACCATTGCGCTTTACGGAAAGACTGGCCTCACAGTAGGAGCTCTCGATATGCATTAAAGCACTGTCATTCTACTAAAGCGAGCACACAGAAATATTCATCAGAAATGTTAACCTATTTTAGTTTCATTTAGTATACCATACAGTCTCCTTTGGCATACCTCAAACACCTCAGAATTCAACAGCTCCTCTGCAGGCACACAGCATAAATAAAATTGGCTTACTTTTGGCATGCTTGTCGCACAGTGCTGATGCCCTCATGTCACACATGCGGATGGTGCCCTTGCTGCTGCTGTAGACAAAAGTGTTGCATTGGTTAGGGTGAAACTCCGCTGCTGTGATCACCTCTGTCAGCTCTTCCATGTTGGCTGGCTTAATGTCAACAATATCTGAAGAAGTGAGGTTAAGGTCAAGGGGCTAAACAGACATTCTGACACCTTAAAAAGAAATACTTCCGAAATATAAATGAAAAGCTTTTATTACCGAGCTAATACAAAGATGGCCTACCATTGCCATTTTTCCAGTGTCTAAAAAGGTTTAGTATTGCTCAGGGTCAGCAAATAGTGATTTCTGTTTCTGGAGGTCCAGTTATAAAATTGGTATGATGGAATAATTCTCCAATAAGAAAATGCTTTCCCTTCTTTTCTTTTCCAACATTCAGAATGTCATCTATTGCAGGTGCTTGGAATTATATAGAGGATATCATCAACACTGCCTAATTTTGTGAATGCACTTGCAATGACAACCAGCATTTGGCCAGCACATAACTTTTTGCTACATATATATACACATACACATGCATACATTCTTTCTTTCTCTATCTATCTATCCATCCATCTATCCGTCTATATATGCACGCATATGGACACATACATACATATACATGCATACACATGCACATGCACACATACATACATACATATACATCCATACACATGCACACATATACATGCACACACACGCACATACATACACACATACAAACACAAATGCATACATATACACATTCATACATATGCATATACACATACATTCATACATATGCAAATACACACACACACACACACACACACACACACACACACACACACACACACACACACACACACACACACACACACACACACACACACACACACACACCAAGATTCATAAAAGATGATGGCTGCATTGAATTGAAGAACAAAAGGATACTAAAGCTGCGATCAGTGATCTCCAGATGCCAAAGGTTAATGCGCAGGTCATCTGCAGACAGGTAGGTCTCACAATCACTGTTGACTGAGATGGAGTTAATGTGGTAGGTGTGAGCGTTCGCAAACACTCGTCTCGGGCTGGCTTCCACCATCAAGTCCATGGGCATGAATACTGGTACCTGAAGAGAGGAGCCAGTTGGGATTTTAAATATTGCGTGGTCATCATGTACAGGGAGAAAAAGCAGACATTTTGACTTGTCAACCACAGGTGTAATCAATAATATTAATGTCTGCGCTGTTCTATCTCCAGAAATGGACTGGTGATGTTATTAGGGATTTTATTGGTAAGACATGTCAATAAGACTACCTTATGTCTGCATGAATCAAAAACAACTGGCAACCTCCTGACAGCACAGTAATGGCTTGGCTTTCAAGTCATTTAGAACTAAGCCTCACATATTTCAATTTTAATACATTACCTTGATTTATTCATTTAAGAAGTGAATGTGAACTAAGTACAGAACCTAAACTGGGGCTTACTATAACCAGTTTGGCCCATTAAAACATGGTTAACAACTACATAATGATACATATGGTACACATTTGATATTATTGGGACAGTGATATAACAATTTATAAACACCCGTAGTGTTGTGACAGTATTGGGATCTCTGTATCGCCCATCTTCTTCCTTCAAATTGTAGCCCTCTGGTCTCTTGTCACGTTCACTAATTTTCCACAGTTTTATGGTTTTATCTGCCAATGAGAAAGAGCAGAGTTTATGAAAAGTCATCTTTGATGACATAAGCATAAATCACTTGCTACCAAATAGCTTGATATCAGTAATTCATTATTACTACTGTGAATCAGTTTAATTAGCATCCACTAACCATTTGTAGACAAAAGGAACTGTGCTGCATTTTTCTGAGGTAACCATCGAATTTTGTTGATCTTCTCCTCAATCTCAAGGCTTTTCAGGTAGTCAAACTCAGGCTCATGGCTCTGGAAGGTGCTGTAAACATTATACTCCCCTCTGCACTGTGGCTGATTCTTACTCTAAACAATAACAGACCAAAGATCAGAGTTAAGTTCAAGTACCATTATGGTAAATAACAGACCTATGAGGAGAGCAAGAATCATTCTTTCAGTTCATGTATGATCAGACATATTGAATTCTGAATTTAGTCAAATGTGCAGCCTGTGTGACTGAGTCATGTATTTATACAATGTGAAAAAGAGTGATAGCACTGTTTGCACAGATGTGGTTTAGTCGGATGAGTCATCAAAACTTACCTCTGGCTCCTGCTGAAAGATGACAACACGACCCCCCTTGTCCCCTGTGGCTAGCAGCTCCCCAGAGTGGTTGAATTCAACCGTAGATATGATGTCAGCTGTCAATAAGGTAGTGTAATTATTTAAATTCTCTTTATACTTAGCAACTCTTTTTAGAGTCTAATTTGTGACTGTCATAGGTAAACTGTTGTGTAAACCTTAGGTGTGTTTGATATGACAATATTTTGCACTGGTTTCTAAGGCTTTTCTGGTTGAATGATTTGTTTCCCTCCCAGTGATGCACAAAATTCTTCCAGCAGCATTAAAGATATTGTACATTTACTGCTGTTTTGTCTACCTGTGGGTGTGAAAATGATGTGAACCATGGTGAAAACACAATAGAGTAGTGTACATACACTACAGGGTAGAAGCACAATGGAATTTAAGGTCTGGGGGGGGGCAACAACTTGCCATTTGCAGCTACACTCAGCACTTCTCAAAGACAAGCATTCTCATCAAATCCTACAGAACAACAATCAGTCCCTGTTTACAGGCTAGCACTATTCTGAGCTAGTGCAATCCTTAATATAGGCTATGGTGTTGTTCCTTTCTTAGCACAGCACACAAAGGGCCTGATACGACCTGACTCCATACAAACTCTCATATAAAAACAAAAAAGGGCAGAGTGAGGAAGACCATTTTAGCAGGAGTAAAAAAACAACAAAAAAAACAAAAGAAAACCTGCTACACTATTTCAGTAGTAGTTGGGTTTTTTTTAGCCTATGCACCGCTATGTAGTGACGAAAGGAGAGGCTCATGTTTATACTTGATCTAAGGAAAGGCTTACTGAAAACAACTGTGTAGTCCTTTACACACAAATACGTCCATCATGTACTGTAAACATAGGTGTTTAGGGCACTTGTGAATTTACTCATTGGACAATGGGAATGGGGCAGCTACAACCCGCCACTTGTCTTTCTATTCTTATGGACATCAAAACCGCATAATGTATGTATAAAAATCACCTGCTTTCCCGGACTTATTTTCTGCACTTTATTTGCATTAATTATCCCCACGGATTTTATTAGAATTACCTATAGTACGGTGAGATTCGGTTTAATCAAATCACAAAAGCTACATTCTCACATACCCCCAGTAGTATCCAACCAGCGGGAAGCTGGAACCAACAGCAAGGCATCTTTTCAGACAATTTGTTTGAGTTAGACAGGACAATCAACAGATCACACTGTCATCAGTAGTTTTCATGGGGAACTACTATTTGCTGTAAAATAGGTAAATTAAATCAGTCTTTAATGTGGACTATCCTTGTTAACCAAACTGAAACAGTGTTTCTGCAAAGACACTTTGCCGTCAAGGCTTTCATTCAATTGAAATTCCATTCACACATGTGCAAAGGAAGTCTCAAAATATAAGACAATCTCCATGGCTAAATACCGACAGAGCAAAGTGGGAAAGGTTTTCTTTCGAACTCGGCTGATCGGACCTTTTAAAGGCAGGACATTAATGCACTCTGTGAAAAAAATCTAAATTAAAACTCAATCAAACTGATTGCTCAACCAAGTAAAGGCATTGCTTCATGAACTTCCTACTTGTTTAAGAAATGTCCTTGTCCTGCAGAGGTAAAGACCTAGAACTATTCAGTCCTGCAATTCACTCTCAAGCATGCATGCATTACATAACGTCCACTGGACAGATGCACATAGGGGAATTATGAAAGTAGTGACTGTTGACATTTTGCTGCAATTATGCCAAAAATAGCTGACTGTTGTCAGATGTCCGCCAGATTTACCAGTCTGCAACAGGCCTATCGCACTGAGAGCAAGTCTGTGCTGCACCACTGACCCTTTTACTTCAGTGCAGGCGGACTGATGGTCTAAAAGTAGCAAAACTTTTCATATGTATAAATACCTCAAATATAAAGTGGGCACTAGCATCAAAGCTAACCTCAAAACAAGCATGCACGGGATGCCAGTCAGACGGCAGCACCTTAGCAACTGCTCGGCGACCAACAGCTGGACTTACCCTCTGCGACATCATCGTCTATCGCTCCTTTGACTTGGGAAAAGCACCACTGCACATCGCTGTTCCCTCCACCGACCCCTGCACAAGACACAGCCGCAAGTTTCAATAAGACACCATCAAAGGCAACTTTACACGCGTTAGCCCTGTGCTAGCCGGGCTAAACAAACTAGTCATATGAGGACAAGGCCGCATGCAACTTAATATAAACCACATATCATGGCTGGCGTAGGAAACCCCTCGTCACTGGAGCACTTTAAGCACGTTTGTTGTGGAAAACGCTCTTTCACGCCGTCAGCGACTCACGCGTCTAGCATCTCGGACGTATCCTAGCTTGCTAGTTAGCCTGCGCCGCTCGACCACAACAGAGCGGACGAACCCATCATCCGTGCGGGGACGGGACGGTAAACGATCAGGGCTCGGACCCCGCCGCGGTCTCCGCTCTCTGCTTTTACCTGCCATAGTGAGCGGCTCGGACAGAGGGGGATCGCTGGAGCGGGCTCGGGCCCTGGGCTGGAGCCGCGCCGACCCGGGTCGGGCTGAGCGGTTCGGATCGAGGGGCGGTCGAGGAATGAAGCGGGGAGCGTCGCTCGTAGGTCCGGAGACCGCGCAAGTCCCGGGGCCGGTTGATATTAGAGAGCACGGGACAGTTTTCAGCCAAAGAAAGTGAGCACGGCCGTCGGACGACGCTTTCAGACTTTGCACCGACTTTGAGATTTCCCTCTCCGCTGCCTCTCCCAGCGTTACACTTTCAAAATGGCGCAACTCGGGCGGCGTTCAGAAGGCTTCAAACCGAGAGAGCGGCGAGGGGGGCACTAAGGAATTTTAACCTCGCCGGTTCAGAAAAAGTCGGCGACGAGGCTCTTTTCCCCGTGACTGGAGACCACGTGGTTAATTTATTTATATTGCCTTTCATTTTCATTGAAAACTCAGAGGGACTTTTTTAAAGAAAACCCTGCATTAGCTCGAACCCCGCCCGGGTGCATTGTTTCAGTGATTAAAATCGAACTAACCCACGCACGTAGCGTGAATTGAGCAAAAGTGAGGTCGGAAAACTAAACTAGTTTTGACGTGAAGTCTAATTTAGAAATGTAGTTTTAGTTTAGTCGAGGCCTATTTTATTTTTAAGTATTTAACGGCGATCAAAATTATATTTTCATCATCACTTAATTCACGATACGCCGTGTTTATATCAATTTTAACAATTGGATTTTCTTCGGTTGAAAAAACTTCCTCTAAAACAAACAATTTTGATGTTTGCTGCGGTTTTAATGTGGGCTTTCCTCTGATAACTGTAACACACCCGGATTTCATTGTGTCTAACAACGTGAATACGAACAGAACAAGACCGACTCAAATGACGGTGGCGGTGCCGCTTCCGGTGGTTCCTGGCAGACATCATTTTTTGCAAATGGCCACTGAAGACGCTGACCTCTGTGCCCAGATGTGGAGATGCTGACCTCGCTGCCCAGATGTGAAGACGCTGACCTCGCTGCCCAGATGTGAAGACACTGACCTCGCTGCCCAGATGTGGAGACGCTGACCTCGGTGCCCAGATGTGAAGACGCTGACCTCACTGCCCAGATGTGAAGACACTGACCTCGCTGCCCAGATGTGGAGGCGCTGACCTCGGTGCCCAGATGTGGAGGCGCTGACCTCGGTGCCCAGATGTGGAGGCGCTGACCTCGGTGCCCAGATGTGGAGACGCTGACCTCGCTGCCCAGATGTGGAGGCGCTGACCTCGGTGCCCAGATGTGAAGAGGGGCGGACTAAGTACCTTCTCCCCAGCAAACTGGGAACCAGGCACCAGGCCCAGATTCAACCGTGAACTGGCCCCAGGGCAAAAAGCAGTGGTTGGGCCCCTTGGGGCCTTTTTCACAGCAGTAATTTGCGACCTTTAACACTGAACATTATTATTGAGCCCCTCAAGTCCCATTAAGTGTTTGTTTTTTTAATGTTGTGCACACAATTAATTATCCTTTTGTGAGCAAGTTATCATCTTCTTGGGAACACGTCATTATGGTGTTGCGAACAGTTTATCATCTTTTGCATGCACAGGACTACACAGAGATGACACTAATTACAGGTAAAATTCATCACTTCATGAAATCTGACATTATTATGAAATATTTACCTTTAACATGAGAGGGGTCATGTCTCATGTTGCCCTCCCACCTCCTCTCCTCCATGCTCCTCTCCTCCCTCCTCTCCTGTCCACTGCTCTGCTCTACCCTCTTCTCTTCTCCCTAAAATGAAAAACAAAGTCAAGAGGATTATAGTTAAAAACTTGTAAAATCAGATATAGTTAATCACTTCATCTAATGAAATATGATAACGACATGAAATACTTACCTTTAACATGAGAGGGGTCATGTCTCATGCTGCCCTCCACCTCCTCTCCTCCACTCTTCTCCCTCCTTTCATCTTCCTAAAAGGAAAATGGGAGACATGCAGTTTAAATATCGTGTTGAGAAATGAAGGAATCAGGTAATTACAAGTAAAATTGATCCCTGAATCCAGTAAATCTGATAATAACATGACATATTTACCTTTTACGTGAGTTGACGCATCTCATGTTGCCCTCCCACTTCCTCTCCTCACCTCCTCTACTCTTCTCCCTCAAGGAAAGGATGACAAGCAGGTTTTAAGTAAACCTCTGAAATCAGGTAATTACAGGTAAAATTCATCACTTCATGAAATCTGATAATATTATTAAATACATACCTTTAACATGAGAGGGGTCATGTCTCATGTTGCCCTCCCACCTCCTCTCCTCCATGCTCCTCTCCTCCCTCCTCTCCTGTCCACTGCTCTGCTCTACCCTCTTCTCTTCTCCCTAAGATGAAAAACGAAGTCAAGAGGATTATAGTTAAAAACTTGTAAAATCAGGTATAGTTAATCACTTCATCTACTGAAATCTGATAACGACATGAAATACTTACCCTTAACATGAGAGGGGGTCATGCCTCATGTTGCCCTCCCACCTCCTCTCCTCCATGCTCCTCACCTCCCACCTCCCTCCTCTCCTGTCCACTGCTCTGCTCTACCCTCTTCTCCCTGAAAGAAAAAAGGAAGTAAAGACTTAAAAAAATTGCAAACCCAGCTATAATTGACTTCATGAAATCTGTTAATAATATAAAAGATTTACCTTTAACATGAGAGGGTCTACATGTCATACTCCCCTCTGGCCTCCTCTGCTCTCCGCTGTTTCGCTTACCTTCCTCTTCTTTTCTTCTTATCTTCTCCATGCTCCTCACTTCTCTTCGTCATCTTTCCTCATCTTATCCCTCTTTCTTTCTAAGTTCTTGTCTTTTTTCTTGTTCACCTATTTTCTCTTCCCTACCAGCTACTACTTCACTTACTTTTCTTATCTTTTCTATTTTAACTATATCACTATTACTTCTATTACAGCTTCTGCCACTTGCTACAGAGCTCCTTGTTACGGCCGACTCCCGTTGGTCTAGGGTGGGTGACGACAGACATATGAACCTCCGCGACATGGTGTCGCCATCCTTTTCTTTCTCTGTCACAGAGAAGCTTCACTGGGAGGTCGAAACACGTTGGAGGTTCGCGCTATTCCTCCCAGATCACACTCACTCTGTGCAGACACCCTGCCTGAGTCATGGTGGAGCAACAAGGACCAGATTCTGACCAGAACACAGCCATTTTCATCTTATGCTATATAATTCACTTTCATTCAAAACAGTCAAACTTTTCTCTTGTTCACCTACTTTCTCTAACCTAACTATCAGCTGCTACTTCACTTACTTTTCTTATCTTTTCTATTTTAACTATATCACTAATACTTCTATTACAGCTTCTGCCACTTGCTACTGAGCTCCTTGTTACGGCCGACTCCCGTTGGTCTAGGGTGGGCGACGACAGACATATGAACCTCCGCGACATGGTGTCGCCATCCTTTTCTTTCTCTGTCACAGAGGAGCTTCACTGGGAGGTCGAAACACGTTGGAGGTTCACGCTATTCCTCCCAGATCACACTCACTCTGTGCAGACACCCTGCCTGAGTCATGGTGGAGCAACAAGGACCCAATTCTGACCAGAACACGGCCATTTTCATCTTATGCTATATAATTCAGTTTTGTTCAAAACAGTCAATTCAAATCAATGAAAATCAATGAAAATCAAATCAATTCTATTCAAATTAATTCAATGATATCAGATAAATACGCTTCAAAGTATTAAAAGAAACTCAGCTCATAAAAACTCAAATCAATTAAATTCAAGTTGATTCAAATAAAATTTAATAAATTCAGTTCAAAGCATTAAAGGAAACTTATCTACAATAAATTCATTAAATAATGAATTCTGAATGGAGACTAAGGGCGAAAGCACTTACCTGGAGACTTACCTTCAGGTTCAGCGGCTCTCTTGCGCCTGATGGACACAAAAGGTTCTCGACTCCTCATAAGAAGCCTTAAGTTCCTCGCCCACTGTGGCTCAGGCCTGTTCTCAAACAACGGTGTTATGGGGGGGTGCTCTTCCACAGGCTCTCTGGGTGTCTTAGGTTGGTTCAAGGAGCTCACCCTCAGGTTTCTCAGGAGGATCTTGGTGGGATGTTCCGAGTGTCCCATTTCGTAATCTGAGATGGGAGAGTGAGGGGGAGAGCTCTCGGGGGAGCTAAAGCAAAGACTCAGAGAAGAGTCAGAGGAGGATCCAGAGAAAGAGCAAGATGAGGCGCTCGAAGGGGAGCTAGAAGAGGAGGGAGAGGAGGGAGAGGAGGAGGTGCTCGAAGGGGAGCTAGAAGAGGAGGTGCTCGAAGGGGAGCTAGAAGAGGAGGGAGATGTAGAACTACAGGAGGAGGTAGGAGAGTAGTGGAATAAGGAGGTAGAGTCTGGCACTGGGACCCTACGGAGGATGAGTCTTGGGTTGTCTGACAGGCTGGGGTTTGGAAGGAGGACTGATGTCCAGGTGTAGCGTCGCTGTATCTGAGGGTGGAAACAAACAACTGTTAGACCTCTGCTCCACATCCCATGAATCAAACCTTGAACTGTTTTACCATTATAACTTAATGCAAAAAAGTCAATCGATTAAAGTTACCACAATGGAGTAATACTCCAAATAGAACTCTAAAAATAAAAGTCCTGCATTACATTATACTTTGCACAAAGTCCAAGTGCTAATATTGAAAGATAAACCGATAAAGTTTAAGTGTATAGAGCACAGTTTAGTGTAAAATCACTGAATACATGTTCATGTCAAAAGTGAAAATTCAATCGGAATCTACTTGTGATAAATTATATATTATTTTATTATTATTCATATTTTAGAGTTATCTTTGTACAACTATAAACAGTATATATAATAACTACTATCAGAATTATCTGTAATTCATTTTCTTTCAACTCATTGTTTCAGTAACCAGTACTTTAGTACTTTAGTACTTTACCACTGGCTGGTTCTTGGCTGCCTATTGAAACTACAACTTGTTGTGGAGGTCAACGGGGGCCGAGAACAAGTATATAATATATATAAAGTATAAATAATGCTGCCAGGATTAAATCTAGCATAGACCTACACATTGATACAGAAACCTTGTACAGAGCTCAAATCCAACCGGACACGACTGAACAATTTGTCATTTTAAAGTTCAATGGCTGATCGATAAACCTTCACGCTTCCTCCAACACAATCTTTGAATCTTGTTCTGTCAATGGAAACAGTTTTTCTAGAAAAGCTCTACTAGCAGTTGCTATAAACCTCCGTTAACTCTGTGCACTCGTCAGGGCAACGTGACATAAAAATGACAGATTTTTCTGTGATGTTTTGTGTAAAAAAGCTCTAATGTTTTTAATATGTATATGGACATTATTTTTATCTAAATGTCTAAGCTTGCTTTAACTGTTTAACGGGATTTCTAGGGGACGCTCCGTATAAAACAAACCAAGAAAGCAGCTTTTCTTATTCACACGAGTATAAACAGTAAACCGTCCGTCCTATTGGATTCATTTACACCGGTAACAGTCGCATCGTGACTGTTCAGAAAGTCTCAAATGCAAAATACAGGAAAAAAGAATCAGGTGTTTAAAATGTGTAAAAATCTCACAGCTTCCATGGAGAAATCCTCTTGTCGATGGCAGTAGGTCATTAGTAGATGTCAAGATGCACAAAGTCGCAGGTTGATATCTCCGTTTCTATCAAATCTTCGACTGAAAGCAGAAAAACCAAAACCGTGTTTTTCTGACTCTTGGAAGGTTGTTGATGTTTAAATGATGCTCCGGTCTAAATGATGCACCTGGAGACGGAACCTGGCGACGGTGAAATCTTCAGCTCCCTTCGATAACATGTCTGTTCTGACACATCTCACCTGGACAGGTTTCATCCGGTCAACATGGCCACGTCCGGCCAGAGAAGGACGTCGGCCAAGCTCATGTTAAACTACAAAGAACTTTACGAATTGGACTTGTTACAGTTTCAAACAAAGTGCAAATCAAAGAGTCCTCATTGACTTGTTATTGGTGATTAAAATAATAATAATCTGGTCTAAGTTCTCTTGCCATCACGTTTCCATTAGCCCGCCAGGTCCTACTTAATTTATTTAAATACCGTTTTATTAGGAATACTCTGCACCTGAGCATGATTCAAACCTAAATCTTAAAGTTTTATAATTGGGAAGAGGGTCTAGACGTGTGCACAAATTATATTCACTAAGTGCCAGCATGAAGTCAACCTTGTGTATAGGCTATAGAAAATGTATTTTTCCCTCATGAATCTACACTCATTTCACCATGGCGATAGAGCAAAACATAATTAGGTAAATGATTTCTAATTAATTAAAAAGAAAAAATAAATCCCACTGATAAAAGTATTCAGACCCTTTGCTATGACACTTGAAATTTAGCTGTGGTGCCTCCCTTTTCTCCTGATCATCATTGAGATGTTTCTACACCCGGACCTGAGTCCACCTGTGGTAAATTCAGTTGATTGGACATTTGAAAAGGTACACACATGTCTATATAAGTTCTTACAGCTGACAAGTCATCACAGCAAAAACCAAGCCATGAGGTTGAAGGAACTGCCTGTAGAGATGGAATTGTGTTGTGGCACACATTTGGGGAAGGCTATGATGAAAAATCCTGCTGCATAGGAGGTTCAGAGGAGCACTTGGCCTCTATAATTCTTCATTGGAGGAAGTGTGGAATAACCAGGACTGTTCTTAGAACCGTTTGCCTGGCATACTTGAGCAGTCAGGGGAGAAGGGCCTTGGCCGTAGAGGTGACCAAGAACCCGGAGGTCACTCTGGCTGAGCTCTGGAGATGGGTGAAACTTCCATAAGGATAACTAATTCCAAGCTTCAGGTCTGGTTTCCTCCAGACATGACGCTTAGTATTAAGGCCAAAGAGTTCAGTCTTGGTTTAATCAGACCAGACAATCTTGTTTCTCAATGTCTGAGTGTCCTATTGATGTTTTTGTTTTGTTTTTTTTGCATATTTTCAACGATAAGAGGCTTCCATATGGCCACTGTGCCATAAAGCCCAGATCCGTGGAGTGCTGCTGTGATCTTTTAGAAACATATTTAATATACGCATTTTAAAAAATATATCAATATTCAAAACAAGCAGGAGGAGAACAAAGACAGTGAGAAGGTGGAGAGGAAGAGGAGTGAAGATAAACAAATGAATGAGGAAAAAATAGAGGAAGCCAAACATGAAGAGGGGGAAGAAGAGAACAGGGGCTAATTAAAGGTGAACATCCCTCCTCCTGAAACGTCCCCTTCCTCCCACACCCCTTACTGATTACCCACCACAAACTCCTAACCCCCCATCGCTATCCCTCCTTGTGCATGTATTACATGTTGTAAATGTGTATACAGTTCTGCTGAAGTCAAATATATTTGTCCTTGTTTGCCTTTCTGAATATAGATGCAAAATTCATGGCTCCAATCAAGTATGACAGTATTACAGTTTTTTGTTTTGGAAGAATTGATAATGATATGATAATATTCGTCTTTAATATTTTGCTTCTTTTAGCCTTCAAGTGGACAACAGTAGTTAAAATCACTGTGAATCTTGAAGGACCTGAGAAATATTCCCAGTTTTGTCCAGTTACTTTTGTCTACTTTTGATTTGGGCCTTTATTAAATTTTTGGCCACATAGGCTTGTTTGTTAGAACTTACTCTTGCAGAAAAAGTTCTTTTTACTGTGATTGGTAGTGCACAGCAATTACAGGCTAAATTAATTACTCACACAAATACACATAACACAATTGTATCTTGCATCAAAAATATCCACATCATACCATAAAATGTGATACAGCAGCATTTACACCATGTTGTATTTCAGTGGTGTACATTTTAAGCATTATTCCAGTTTGATATTGTTGATAAAATCACTGAAGTGGAAGCAGACTGATGTTCTGCCAGAAACAGAGTCTAAGACACATTTTCCACCAAAATACCAACAAATGTATTTTTGGTGGATATGCAATTGCTGCACAAATTCCCACCTTTTTGCATCTCTCCTCCCACCTGTGCAGCATGTGTTTGGCACTAAAATACGTCACGCAGGGTCAAGGTGAATTTAAAGCGTTAAAAATTTAAAATTGAAAAAGTGCTGGAGCGCTGCTTGTGCTGGATTTCACGTCGCCAGAAAATTGGGCCCAAAAATTGCAAACATTTATGTCAACCTACACGGTTATGTCAGCTGATTGTATATTCGTAATTATCAGATTTATACCCAGGGGGCAAAGTATCTGACTGGAATTTATTAGTTAGTTTCTGTGTAGCTCACACTTACGGATGGTGTATGTGTTACCAATACCAATGCATATATGCCTAGTAGCCTAAAAATGTTCTTCAGATTAATAGTTTGATCATATTATTATTGTTATTGTTATTGTTATTGTTATTATTATTATTATTATTATTATCATTATCATAATCATGACATTTTTACTCATCCCCTTCCCCCATTAAAAAATGCAAGACAGTAATGTTTACTCAACTGACTTATTTTGTCCTTTTATACATTAAAAGTACATTTTTACACAAGTAATTATACTTCTAATTGAGTAAAATTCCTCTTACGTAGCAGTACTATTCCTTGAGTACAATTTTTCAATGCTCTTGTCACCCCCATTTGTCATAGTAGAAAAAGCACAGGGGGTAGTAGTAACATTAACATTGGCTCCGTTATATTTGGTAATATCTCATTAGTCATGACAGTGTGATGGTCTGTCGGCAGCATGCACAAACTGAAGCAGCTAAATGGTCAGCTATCATTTATTTTATTTTTTATACCTGTGCTTTTTTCTGCTGTGACATGTCAAAATGAAAAAGGCCCACTGACATCCTTCTTGCCCATTTCGTCCAATTTGCATGTATCAGTTAGTTTTGGAAGGTTTAAAAGAAATTTTTGGGGTTGAGACGAAGGTGCCATCATTCACATGACAGGACATGTGGGTGAGAGAAATGTTGCATGTCCCAAGCCAGACTTTAATTTGAACAATGTGGCTTGTAGTCGACACCTTAGCCATGGGGCCACCCCAGTTTTTGGTAATGTGACTAATTTGAATCATTTAGAAAATGTGCATCTTGTTGGCACAATATAGGGTGAAATATGAAGGCCTTAAAATCTACAAGACCGGGCCTCAGCAGTAGGTAATAATGCAGGTATTGCCCCAAGGCCAGTAACATTTCTGTTTATATTGTGCTTTGGTGGTGTATACAGTATCACCAAACCAAATTTACAATTAATCGAATTACCACAAATAAATTTCCAGACAGTAAACAAATTTCCATACAGTAAACCCTGGAGCCTTCAAGGTCTCTAGAGGCACGGGGCCCTTGGGGCAGTTGCCCACTATGCTTATCCAGCTTTCCCAAAAACAAAAGATCTCTTCAGAAGAGAAGCTTTGTTTCCCTAATGTTTTTGGGAGAAATTAGCACCAAAACAGAGAGAGAGTCCCCAGTGATACCAGCCAAAGCGGATATGTCTTATTTACATAAACATTTCGGCAAAACTTTATATGTATTCTCTAAGGAAAAAAATAGTGTCAAGCTTTAATTGATCAAGAATACACAGTACTGCTTTTGTATGCTACACAGCCACGCAAGCTTCTAGCTTCACTGTGGTAATTTTGCAGCTCAGCAGGTATCGCAGTTTGTAAATTGCACACTTAAGAAGATGGTCAACAAACACAGCCGATGCAAATTGGCCAGTTGAAAAACTGCACAAAAGCCATGAGCTCTAATGCAGCATGTGGATCACAGAACGAAGCAAACATGACCAATCTAGCTGTGTATGAAGACATTAATAATTTATAGGAACTGCATAGTCCACAAATCCAAAGATGGTCTGCCTGATCAAATTCATTAATGAGCTCTAAGTGTGAGAACAGGCTTACTCTTCAAGAGTCTTTTTACTTTCCCACCATAAAATATGTGGTCCATCTAGCAAGGAGCAAAGCACCAAACAGCACCGTGTAGCTGAAGAGAACAAATTTGAGGATTTCCCTGAATGTCCGGAGAAAGCGGATTAACAAGGGCTCCACATCCAGGGGCTCCTGCTGTGTCTTCCGCCTGCGACCAGGTGCTAGGTGTCCCATATTCTCACTTCGAATCATTCTGCAAATACGCAAATTTGTCCAAATTCAGAATAGAATGCAATAGAACAGTTAACAACTTTCAGTCAACCAAAGTAGCCCATCTGGAAGTTAAAAACAAAACAGACAGTGTGAATAGTACAAGTAATTAGATTAAATTTACAGAAATTAAGACAAAAAAGCTTGAAATTCTCTGAGAGTTGTGATTTTTGAAAATTTACAATCTCGTGCTCTTTGTTACGATGCTTACTTCCCATATGTAAAAGATGCATTGTTTTTTTTATGTATTATTAATTCATTTAGTTGTATAAGAGGTGCAAATTGATTTGTTCCTAGCCTTGTAGGAGCTGAAGAGGCAGCATTATCACCACTGTAAATAATTTATCTGTAAATTACAGTAAGAGGGTTCAGTATTGATCTGCTTGGTACGTGCACATTAACAAACTATATAAACAGTTGAACATCTTTAAAATTCATCTTTCACGTAAATATAACATTTTTTAAAAACAAATCTTACTATAATGTAATTTGTAGATTTTTTTTGATGTGTTGATATTATGTCCTAGTAAAAATTTGCCAGACTTGAACTATGCAAAACTAAAGCAAAAAAAGAAGAATAAAAACATCCAAAACATGCGTGAATCACAAGCAAGATCAAATCAATCATACCTTGGTGTTATTGGAGCAAGACAGGAGCTGATCGGAAAATAGGCTCCTATTCTTCCAGCTGTGAAGTCCAAGTTGGTATGTGCTGCCTTGAACGTTTCAAGCCCTTGTGGCAGGGGAGGAGCCAAAAGCAATAACTGATCACAAGGATCTGAATCCCCTGAGAGTAATCTAATGGGAACGTAAGCCTTCAGTGCACCTGCTCCTCAAACAAAAAAAAAAAAAACTGTACTGTAAGATTTTGGTTATGAAGCAATATTTTTCTACAGATTTAAGCATTTTCTTTTTGCCATTCAAAATGGAGGAAATTAACATGGATTTACCCAGGAAGAGTTCACCAAAATATCTGAATGCTGTCAGCAGGTCTCCATATGCTCATAGTGTAAGGCACGGAGACAGTATTGACTGAAACAGAGATCAAACACCCTCATGCAGCAGAGTTATCCTCTACCGGAACACAGAGCAAATGGCCTCCTAATTCAATCAGTGTCCTGCACTGTCAAATCATGGGCTGCTGTGGGCTGAGCTCTCCAGACAGCACAGGGCCATTATCGGCTGATCGGGAGGCCTGTTACTGTGCTAATTGCTCCTTCAGAGAGCTGGACCACTGCCGACGGATACACTCCCATCCCTGCCTTTCATCTGCTCTCACTGATTACAATCAACTTTCCTTTAAAAAAAAAAAAAAAATCTATTAAACAACAGTCAAAATGGCTTCCTACATGACCAAGTACCACAAGACTAATTTTAGTTAGTTAGACTTTATTAACCTATTTTTATCCAGGCAAAAGCCACACAAAACTGACAAAAACCCACAATGGCCTTCAAAAATGAAATTCAAAGTGCATCTTAAATCATCTTAAACCTCCAAAAGATTTTTTATGATACATACATATATACAATAGCTCCATAGTGGATAACCAGAGGACAAAGGGATTTATGATGAATAGTAGGATCAAAACCAGCTTTCTATTTTATCTGGCTGCAAATCAGGACCTAGGAAAAAAAAAAAAAATTAAAAAGGTCCCCTTTACAGTTTGATCACTAGAAGCACTATGGAGATATGTTTTTACAAGTGGGTCGGCATTTTGTTTGTCACGAACATGCATGAGACCGCAGACGACACCATACACATTCCTGCTGCTGGTTTCACACTTTTCCACTCATCGACAGTGGGTGATGCTAACATACAGAGAGGTGTAGTAAAGCATCTATTCAAACAAGCAAGAAACATTTTTATAACAGTGCACGATTTAAAATATAAAAAAAAAAAAAAAACTTTGGAAAATGTTATGAAGGCCTCAAAGATACACACAATGCATTTTAGCCAGTAACTGAATTTGGACTTGACTTTGTATTGAAAAAACAAAACAAAACAAAAAAAACCCTCCACAGGGCACCTTTAAAGAGCCTCTTGCTATTCATCCAGCACAGACATCAATGAAACACCTGCAGTTCACTGATATGGACATAAAAACAGCAGTGGAGGATTTCTGATGGATGGGGTGTTTGATGTGGCCAGGTGTATGTGCAGGTGACTCAGGGTGTCTGAGATTCAGGACGGTCCATGAGGGATTTAATCCAAGTTGTACCATTTATGAGTTTTGTGGTGGCTATAATGTACTCCATCCCACTGTCCTCCATTTGAGAGAGGAAACGAAGAGCGGCTATTTCTGCGTAAGTCACTCCACCGAGGAAGAACACCAGCGTTGTCCGGTTCTCTCCCTGTTGGCCTGTATGACAGTAGGAGGAGATGCATGTCAATCAATCAAAATGTAAAAGCTAAGTTAAATGAAAGTGGAAATTGTGAGCATGACACAAGCTTTCATTTCATTTAGATTCTCCTTTATTTCTGACCTGGTAAGCACATCAAATTTCTGCAGTTGCTCACATCACCAAAACACAGCTGAATGTAAAAAAGGGCCAAGTTCCTTCTGCTAAAGCACAGTATTTTCAAATGTGAAAACATTAATTTAGCCATCGACCTCCCCCTAGATTAGAGTCCCCTATTATCACCTTTTATAATCCAGTGTAAGGCAGGCATGTGGAAACAAGTCAACTGTCTCATGCCCAAACTCACTGTTTTAATTAGCATATTTCATACTGAGTGTATAATTAAATTCATTATTCACATCAGTGCAACAGCTAATACTGTCAACATAAAAAGATGGAAGTAAACCGAAAGAAAGTGACTGGTGGCCACTGTCAAATCAAGCACAGTAGGGTTTATCTCGCCTTCTCTGCAACACAGACAAACCAGAAAAAACAAACACTGACAGTGGTTCTGTTGTATTGTCAGCTTAGTGCCATTAATCTGCTGTTGTTCTGCATTTGACTTAACGGAAACAAAGCCTGCGTCTTATCTACATGTACCAGGCAGGAGGTTGTGTACTTTTGTACTGTTTTTTTTTTTCTTTTTAATTCTGCTTTTCACTGTGAGCAGCACAGCAAAAAGCAGACCAAATTAGTAATGGTCCTTACGTTTCTTATGAAGCCCCGCAGGCAGCTGTTGTCTCTCCTCAAAGTGTGGGCCTGGAAGCATCTTCAGCACCTCTTCAATACTACGCCACCCTGGTCTGGCCAAGACCTGGGTAAGTCGGATGCTTAGTGGAGCATAGCCGCTGTACACATAGGAGATGTCATTTGGGTTCTGAGGGAAATAAATGAATAAACAGTCAAAGTCCTGTTTAAACCATCAAACGTGCATGCGTTTAATCCTAAAGGTTCTCTCTTCTTTTCATAAATGTCATACCTGTTCATTGGCATCCTCCATCCACAGTTTAAGGGTTTTCCTAATAGTGGGGTAATTATTCCTTGAGCTTGTCTGTGGCTTCAGAAGTCCAGCCTTCTCTAGGTTGTTCAGTGTTAGTATGTGTTCATAACCATAGGTCTTCAAATAAACAAACAAACCAAATAAATAGGCATGATTAAAAAAATGTCAGCTACCAGTTTTGATTATTCAAATAATTTTTCCTCCAACTCTACCTGTAAAATCTCCCTCTTGTAGTAGTCAAACACCTTCTGTTTCAGGCCATTGTTGCAAACTGACTGCATACACACCAGACGCAGAATTTTGATCAGTGGATCCTTCTGGGCAATGCAGTCTTCTATATATGTGTTAACCTGGATAAAGAAATAACATTAAAGAAATACTGCAGAATCATAGATATAAGTATTAACCAATTTTTACTAAGTACCCAATTCCTCTAAATTTAAAACCACCGACAGAAGAAAACATACATTTCTAATTTTAGAATTTTAAAGATTTCTTGAATTAAATGTATTGTCAAATGTCGTAAACCTTACTGAAATACTAAACATGATATATGTATGTAAAAAATAATTTTTTAATAAACTGTAAAACAGATTAGCTTTCAAGAAATGGTAAATGGTAAATAGATTAATACCTTGTCTGTGTCAACTCCAGTCATAAACTCCTGTTCCACTGTTAGATTATCAAAGAAGGCCTCAGATGCTGGAAGAGAAGACCTTAATTTAATTTTATTTCAGCAAAACAAATGTATATGATATCTTAAAAATAAATTGTAAGAGGAGAGAAAAATACAGATTACTTAATCCTTACAACTGGGAGAAAGTATATATGATAGTAAATATGATAGTAAATTATAATTGACACTACAATAAACAACCAAGACTTTAGAGGGTTGATGGACAATGGTTTCTTTTTTCAGAGCACAGGCTATGTTTGCTCAAATTACAGGGTTCTCTTTTCTTACTATTAAATCTAGTGTAAGAAAAACTGCCCAAAATGCAATGAAAAAGATGGTGCGAGATGTGACGAGGTAAATAAGGAAAATTGGGGTCATTTACGTACTGGTGATGTCCTTGATCAGCTCTGCTATAGAGGTATGGTTAGCCAGTGAACTCCGTGCTGCCTGCATGTGAGGCAACTGAGACACAAACTGCTTTATTTCTCCAACTGTTTTGGCATTGTGGCGTTCCTGTGAGACAATTAAAAAAAAAAAAAAGATGCAAAAAGGGTATGGGCACGACATCCATTCAAATGTACCAAAAAAAAAATCAGACAAGGAAGCTGTTGCTCCTTCATACAATTATTATACTTCTAGACAGCACAGTTTAACCCATCTTGAGTCTTTTCTATAAACTTAAACTCCCACAGAGCTCATTTTAAACTTTTTTAGCTTGATGTCTATCTACACAAATTCCCTTCAGACTAAACAATGACAATGCACATGCAAGCAATTTTTTTCCCATAAACCTTCCTAATGGAGAGTGCTGTCCCCTACATTAGCTAAGAGCAGCGTGCTCCTGCTCACTGCTTTTCCAGGGTCTGAATACCTCTGATGCTGCATCACTTTGCTTATTACCTCTTATCCATTAATGTGGTTTGCAGTACAATCAGTGTATCCGAATTCTGAGCTAATGATAGAATGGTGAAATGTTTGGCTTAATTAAGGATTCTGCTTCAGCAATTAGTATCTCATCTTATCTCTGGGTGATTGTCATCACTTCCTTGACCTCATAGATTTCTGTAGAGACCTTTACTGTTAAAGGCCACAGAGATTACAATCATGTGAGATCAGCTAGAGTGTCTGGAAGTGATCTATTGCAGCTCCCAGGAAGGGCCAGGCATTGTAAACACATTTTTTAAAATTTATGTGATGAAGGAAACATTACATTGTAATCATATTACAGCAGGTAAAAATGCTAGGACAGGCAAAGTTTAGCCACAACCAACCTCAAAGGCAGCAGAAATAATTTTGGCCTTCTTGCTGAGTGCTGCTCCGACAGCATTAAAATTTTTGTCCCGTATTTCGGCATACAGTTCCTCTGCTGAGTTGAGCTGTAACTTCTTGGGCTCTGTGGGTAAATCTTTACTCACTTCCCCTTGCTTTTTCTGTGCAAACTTCTCAGGGGGCAACTTGACATAACCTGTAAGGAAAGAGGAATTAAAAACAAGAACTGGGGATTCAAAAAAGGAGGAGGCTAAAATGAAGATCTAAAATGTAATTTGATTGTTCATTTGTTGTATTTTGTAATATCATTATCATCATATTTTATCTAAGTAAAACCCAAGACAAACTCATGGCTAAGGATAAATATCTGTTTAAGATGCTCTTGGCCGCTAACAAGAAAGCCATCACATGAAAATACCTACAGTCAAACCCTCAAACAAAGTATGGCTGGACTGCAATCTACAGCAAAACATGGAAAAACTGACCTTAACTTAAAACATTGATATGTTAATTCAGACAATACCAGGGGGAAATTGGTTATATGTACAGTTAGGTGAATAAATATTTAGACAGTGCCACAGTATTCATAATTTTGGCTCTGTACACCACCACGATTGATTTGAAACGAATGAATCAAGATGTGATTGAAGTGTAGACCTTCAGTTTTAATTCAAGGAGTTAAAAATATATATTAACCATGTAGGAATTACCGCCACTTATATACATAGTGCCTCATTTTCAGAGGCTTGAAAGTAGTTGGAAAGACCAGCATAATTATAAATATAAGAATTATTTTTAATACTTGGATGAAAATCATTTGCAGTCAATAACTGTCTGATGTCTGGAGCCCATTGATGTCACTAAATGCTGAGTTTCCTTCCTTGATAAGTTTCGCCAGGCTTTTACTGCAACTGCCATCAGCTGCTGCTTGTATGTGGGTCTTTCTGGCCTCAGTTTTGTCTGTCTGGTGACTGACTTGGCCATTGAAGAATATTTCAGTTCTTTGCCTGGAGAAGCTCTTGTGTTGTTTGCACTGTATGTTTTTTAGGTCATCATCTATCTGTACTGCGAAACAACATCATATCAGTTTTGCAGCATTTAGCTGAATCTGAGCAGATAGTAAAGCCCTTTTCACTTCAGAATTCACCCTGCTGTTTCTATCAGCAGTCACATCAACAGTAAACACCAGTTACCCAGTTCCAATGGCAGCCATAGACACTAGTGGTAGCTTTGGATTATGAACTGTTCCTTTCCTTCTCCATACTTGTCTCTTCCCAACATTCTGGTACAAGTTAATCCTGGTTTCATCTGTCCAAAGAATCTTGTTCCAGAGCTGGGCAGGATCTTTAAAATGTTTTCTGTCAAATTCTAATCTGGTCATCTGTATTTTATTTTTGTACCTTGTGGTAAACCCTCTGAATCTATATTAATGAAGGCATCCAGGAGGAGGGTGTATCATTGTCCATGTCTACAATCAAGAGATGCACCCTCCTCCTGGAGGAGTATTCTTGACCCGGACTGATGTTATGAAGGGTTATATCTTCACCAAGGGAAGAATTCGGTGACCGTCTATATTAGTTCTCTTCTGTGATCTTTCAGGCCTTTTGGTGTCGCTGAGCTCACAAGTTCATTCCCTCTCCTTAGGAATATACTAGATTTTTGTTTTTGCCACTCCTAATCTTTCTACCATCTGTCTGTTTTTTTTGGTTTTTCATCATCATGATGCCTCCTTCATTTGCATCAACATCTCTGATTTTTTCTCAGACTGCATATAAAGGTTCCCGTGAACAGCTACCAAATGCAAAGTCAACACTTGGAACCCACTCAAGACCTTTTATCTGCTTAATTCGTCATGACATGAAGAAGAAACAGGCCACACCTGGACGTGAAACTGATTGTCGGCTTAACAATTACTTTTGAGCCTCTGAAAATGAGGTACAATTTATAAAAATGGCTGTAATTCCTAAATAAACTATGAAAAAAAACTATGGCTATAAGCTTTAACCCACTGCATTTGTAACTGAAAGACCCTCTTCCTGTTCAAGTATGATATTGCCTATTTCAGCACCTTCTTTTTGGCTAAAGTTGTCAATAAAAATAAAGTTGGCCAAAAAGGGAGCCAGAATCCATGAAAAATATCAAGATATGCAGACTCCAGGTACTGTAAATATAACAATGCATTTGACCATTTAGGGAAAAAAAAGTTTAGCCTAACCATTATTGATTCCATAGATCTCATCAATGAGACCCTCGTAGGTGAGCTGTGTCGCCAGAGGGGTGAGCAGGTCAACATTACGGTCCAGGAGGAGCAGAGTATCAAACACGGGCAGAATTTGATTCTGACTGCCTGCAAACTCCCTCTTCATCCTCAGCATCATGTTGGCAACATGCTGGGAACAAGCAGAGGATTTCTTTCTCAAACAAGTTAAGACAAGTTTAATCAGGCTGCTGCTGAGCATCTATCCATGTGCAAATATAAGATTTAATACAGGGCAATCAATGTTCACACAAAATGAATTCGCTTTGCACCATACTCACCCGTGCGCATTCTCCTTTCCCATATATCTGGGGAATTGAGCCATAGAGTGCCTGCAAGGTCATGAGGCCTTTGGCTGTGTGGTAAAGGCTTGTTTGGTCATTTTCAAGGTAGCACTCCTTAATGAGACAAAATGGCATAAAAATGTAAAAAAATCACCATTAGAAATAAGTCACAGCTACACATCTTTGTGTGGAATTCAAAATACTTCTTTAAAGACATCTGATAAATTTGAACAATAATCATTATATTCTCATTGTAAATTACTGTTTGGCTTGTTGTTGATTTTAAATATAATCCCAGCTTTATAACAACACATAGAGCAAATTTTTCATGCATGGAGCAGCAGAGTGATTGGTTTATTTCTGGTATGTACAAGTTAAACATACCCTGAAAGCACTTTCATACTCCATGGAGAGCAGGTCACCATCATAGGGAATCAGGTCCAGGATATACTCATCAATGTTGATGAATGAGCCCAGCACACCCTGTTCCTTCAGCCGCTGCTCACACAGCATACTCCGCCGAGGCACAAACAAAATGTGGAAGTCTCGTGATGCATGCAGCTTATCCTCACTTAAAAAAGGTGCACAATCCAGGACAGAAGTATTAATTACAGTAAAAAGCTTTACAAAGTAACCAAGGGGACATTAGCAAATACTTGACTGTCACACAAAAAAACAGACCTGAAAACATTCTCAGCAATGATGTCCATAAGCTCCAGTCTGGGACGGACAAAGAAGATGATATTTTTGACATCAGCAGAGGGGAGCCTGCCGCTCTTAAGCGTGAACATCTTTTCCACTTCATGTTCCTAAAAAACACAGTGAGAAACAAATAACACGAGCTTTATTAGATATATGGTGTGTTACTGGGCCTTGTCCGTTGGGCTACACACAAAAAAATCACACAGAAATCACTTACCTTCAGTAAAGAGTACTGAGCTATAAGTCCAAAAGGTCCCGTCAGATATTCATCCCAGACAATGGCCTAAAGAGCAACAGGACGCACAGTTGATAAGCAAGACCCGAGACACAGTCTATTTAGGATTCAGCTAATAGTTACCACAGCAAAATGATAGGCAGCCACACTGGAAATAAATAAATAAATAAATAAATAAATAAATAAACAAAACAAAACATAAAAAGCCAAACTACAACTCACACCCAGATAATCCTGCAGCTATATTGTCAAGGATAAGGGGTTAAGCTCTATACTATACACTCAAAACAGAACTGTATCTTAAAAAACAAGCAACAACACGAATCTTTAGCGAACCCGGGCCAACTCCGCGATGATCTTAACGTTGAGTCTGAAGAGACTAGCTGAAGTGTCGTTGCTTTGGCCAGTTTTTACCAGTTTTTACACGTGTTCATTACCTTGCTTCCCGCACATTTATCCAAAAACTCTCGGAGCTCTTTTCGTGCCGCTTCTCTGAGGATGTTTAAATTGACTCTACCGTAGGATAAGTGCGCAGCCATCTTTCCTTATCGACGACGCGTCTGGTCAGGTGACCGCAGCGGGGCCAGTCCGTCACGTGACCGAAGAACATACAACGTTGAGAAAGTTCCCACCACGATCCAGCCCAAAGGCTTTAAAATGTACTAAATACCTCCGGCCTGTGAAAAATACGCGTCAGTCAGTCTGTGCTATGTTTCAATGGCCTAAGATGATTAGAATTAGCAATAACAAGCCAACAGGGCGTCTATCCGCCTTTATCTTGCAGCAGCTGATTCGTGTTACGCATGCGTAGTGAGGCCTCACCGAACAACTTGGGCGAAAAGTAATTTTCAGGAAAGTCTGATTCCCATTGTACCGTAGCCATCGGTCGTTGGAAATGTCTTAAACATTTAAGGGTAGCTCACGAGTAGCGCTTTAAATTCTTTCCCATTTTGAGTCGCCTTAAGGCGGTGCACGAACACGGAAGTACCGAGGATGTAATCTCTTGCCTCGCATGCGGGTTTTTCCTGTATGCAGGTGTGGCAACCAGCAACCATAACCGCTAAAACCGTCCCTCTTTATGTAAATCATCATTATTTTTGCAGGGGCTGTGTTTTTGCATTGTTTTACACCCATTCTACTTATGCTAAACATAAATATATCATGTAATAACGCAGGAGGGGGGTTTGCCAGCCTTTCGTTGGTGCAATTAATACTTGACCCATTAGATGGCGCGATGTCTCCACAGGAAGAATCAAAGTGGGGGTATGCTCTTATAATTGAGACACTGGTGTTAGATTTTTTATTTCCACGGTTTTTCTTGGGGATTAAATCGTTCCTGCAAAATAATATATTAACCCAACTCGTGTGACTGGAAAAGAAAGTGCCAGATAATTTTATCACCAGGAAACATGGAGATATTCCAGTTTACCTGTTCCTGCCATAGTAGAGTATATCTGAAGGTCCATAGTTATGGAGGATAAAAAGAAAGACTACTCTTTGGCTAAAAATAGAATGGAAACTCAATTCTATTAAAATCCTTTGCATTCAGTGTCATAACATTTTTGAAAAGCTATATTATAACTTGTTGTAATGCTTGTGTTAATACCACAAGCAACACAATGAATGCATAATCTTGTAAAAAAAAAAACAAAAAACAACAACAAAAACCCCCCAAACAAACCAACAATGATTTCTCAATAGGGCTGCACGGATGATGAGACCATTTTAGCTACTATGCGCTTTTATAGAGACAAGTGGATCAGCTGATGACTGTCCACTTAGGCATCAGGTTATCACTCCAGATCCAGGGGTTTCCTTCCCAGGGCACCAAGGGCTTTCCATCCTCCACGCAGGATAGAAGACGAGTTCCCACGCACCGTGGAGATCCGCTGTGCCTCGAGCAACAGACTACTCCTCCAGGCGAAATAAATAAATAAATAAATAAATAAATACGAGGGTTGTGGTGACAGGCACCATGCGCAATGACTGACTCCGCGATCGGGTCCAAGTGCTGCACAGAAATTTAGTCCGCATCATTCCCTGACAGCTCCCAGAGAGAGAGAGAGAGAGACAGCGAGACGCGGGGAGAGGAGGACGAGGCTGGACTCTCAGGTAAAGCTCCACGATATCTTTCGAAGGATCTTTAAAACAAAAAATTGCCTCCTCACCCTAAAAAAATTCTGCGAGGTTACTGCGTCTGGCCAGTGACTCAGTGCATTGCAATTTTCTCATTTACAAGTTGAATGAATGCAGCATTTCATTCACAAGAGAGAGGAGCTGGACATGATCTCTCGCACACGAACGCGTTTCGTTGCTTGTGTCTGTTAATTGGATCGGGACACGTTTTCATTGCCTTTATTAGCCTGTTACTTTACTGAGTCGTTTGAATGAAAACTGAATTTTTTGTGAATATGTGCAGCGCACTCAGTCTGCACGAAGCTGCGGCTAATTAATCTTATGTGAGGTACCAGTGATGTACAGTGATGTAAATGAGCATTTGATTGATTCCTTTGTTTTAGGGAAAACATGTCTTACTGAAAACATTGCTCTGCAGCAGCATGCTCCTGTCAGACAGGCGGAGGTGTTGATAGAGCTGATTACCCTCCTATGTTGAATTGTTGCATTGATTTACTACAGCATGCTTTGGTGTTATGCTTATGTGCTCAGTTTTATTCATGAATGGCTGGTGAATAAAAATCTTGGTGCAGCTGGTTTTAATCTCCTTCATTGGTAAATTAAAATAAAAGAGTGGTGGCTGGCTGCACGACTGCAGCTTGTTGCAGATCTGATACAAGAAAACAGACATGGTAGGCTAAAGTCATGTGGGAGATTGTGTGGTTGCGGTCCCTGGGCGTTGCTGCAGGATTTTTAGGAGTGCACAGTGGGGTTTGATGTACCTGCATACTAGGAGGAAAAAAAACACAAGTAATGCCTCCAAATGCTGATCTGGGCAGGGCAGCTCTCAACTCCAGCTGTGCCACAGGACAGGTGAATTAGCCGCCTACTTGTTGTGGTGTTCCCTCATCCTGCACCGGTAGGTTATTACACTTGGATGGTCAGAGCACTGTGTTTTGTAAACAGACTTATGGGACCTACCCAGTTCGTTGCTGCTCGTGTTCGTATAGAGGTAGAACGGAAAAAGAGAATCTAGGAATCCGCCTCCCAGTTCCACAGTCTCCAACTCCTCCTACAGACCTGAAGCATGGGGATTAAATGGGGGAGGGGAGGAAAGACTGAATGAACGGTCTGAGAGATATCTGCAGCTGCCTCCTCTCACATGAGCAACCACAGTAGTGATTGGACGACACCCTTATTTATGCTGGTACCTCTCTCTCTGTATTCATCAGTCAGTTTGCCAGCCCGGCAAGAGAGAAAAGAGAAGAGAAAAATTGCGTGTTGGGTCACATCACATAAAACAAGAGAAAACAAGACAGAAGGAGCACTAAGAAACACGGTCATTTAGGGAAAAGGTGAAAAGGAGGAATGAAGTAAGAGCTCCGCACGCTAACTGCATTATTTAAAGCTGAAGAATACAAGGCTTACAAGGCAACTATACCCACAATCCCAGGTCTTCAGCTTGTCCTATCCAGCCATGCTCTCTTTTTAACGACATGGCTAAGAACCATCAAAGCCAGATGAATAATTTCTGATCAATAGCAGCTACGTTTCTTGATGATCGATTGGCACTGTTATTGGAATAATGACTTGTTCTGTTTCGGCACTGAAATTTGGCACAGGTACAGTCTATTGCAAATACATAGACTTGTGGACACACATGCACACACATGCACACACGCGTTTAATCATTCTGATTCTCATCTTCTGATCTTGTTGTTACCATGGCCACAGTTGGTAAAGGTGCATGACTCCATGTTCCTCCATGCTCTTCAAAATTCATATTTGGAGCTTAGAACCCAAATTATATCTTGTGCTCCATATATCAGTTTTGTTTCCGTGTCATGCTTTTGAGCATATGTATTGAAATTTGTCATTGGAGAGACATCATTCCGCCATTTGTGACCGATCTTCCGAGGGGAGTGGCTGCATCTACAGATTTTTCATCGGAGCAGTGGATAAGAATCGATTCACCAGCCAGTCAGAAGCTGGTGATTAGATCTGCCTAAATGCTGTGGCATATTGGAAAAAAAACATATGTAATTAATGTGGCCTTTAAACAAAGTTCCCCCAAGAGAGCAGGGAAATAAAAATACAAAACCCAATCAGGCTTTAAATGAATCAACAAACAAGAGCATGTCTATAAGCAACATTTCTTACCTTTCCACTACTAATTATGATCTCAAACACTTATATTTAGCTGATTATAATCAGGTCTGTGAATATGGTGGAGCTGCAGTCATGCTCGTGTCCCAGAGGCTGAATAAACAAACTTTGTATTTCGAGTCAAATTGTCTCAAAAGTTGTGCCAAATCTGATTTTTTTGTATCGCAGTGTTTCCAGAGTAGAGCTGGCTCTCTTTGCCAACAGAGAACCACTAAAAAGACCCAGGGGAACTGTACCTGCTGGTTTGCTGGTGGAACAAGTGGGAGCGGTCAGATATCAAGCGGCCAAATCGTGCCAGATTTAAAAGCAGCAAAGACACGAAATTGTGGCCATCAGAATGAGCAACTGATAGGTGATCTGACTTGTTTCTTTGCATGTTAGGAGCCATGTAGTTTATCTCAACAGACCACCAGCTGTAGGTTGCTTCTGGTTAATAGGAATTAGATGCATAGTGTCCTTACAAATGAACCCTTACTGCGCTGATTAAATGGCCCTGTCTGGTGGCACTTGTTTCCCCGAGATAAGATGGAAGGAAATTGAAGAGGCATGACTGGCCAATGCATCAGCCGCCAGTTCTCAAATTCCCACCTCTTACCTCTGGAACGTACGAGGATGAATCACCAACAGCCCAGCAAAATCGGAGAGACTTGCTGCAGGCTCTAGCTGGAGTGTACTTAATTGAGTGCGCTATGTCCCATAGCTGTTTACTTTTATAGTCCTATAATAACGCCTGGACAAAGGAAGTTTCTGAATAACATCAAAATGTCTGAGAAAATGTGGGTCAGTGGACATTTTTTTCCGCTAAATTTGAGAATCATAACTCTTAGTGAGAGTTGTAGGATACAGCCCGTTCATTCAGCGTGTATTGTGTTGATTTAAGAATGAACACCCGCACCCACCCCCTTAAGGTCTAATGGCTAGTGCCAACAGTGATGGCAGGATAACAGCATGGTAGCTTGTTGGTCACTGGATGGTCTTTCCTGTTTGTTCTCCAGCGATGCGGGACCTGGAGCCATGCTGGTCTTGAGGATGTAGTTGTGTGTATTTGAAATGGCGCAACACTATCATATTTGAGAGGTGAAGAGTCCTCACAGATGGTTCCGCAGATGGTCCCTGTCAACGCCATTGTCTGAGTGAAAACATGTATAATTTGTCGATGCCACAGACCTATGAGACAGACATACATCCGTCTGATTTCCCGAAATAGAGCTTAGTAATTTCTCAATCTTTCTGACCCTCTGTGATGTTTTTCTTCCCCAATCCACTGTTCTGTAAATAATGTCTGATTGAGGTGGGAGTATATACAGTGCACAGTAATACCTTATAGAGAAGAGTGAAAGGCAATGGGGCTGGGAGTTGTAAATAATTAAGAAATGCTGAGTGATGTTTTCCTCCTGCAGTGGAGGGCTTCTTGGTGCAGTGCTTTACAATCTTGCAGGTTCAGGCCTCAGTGTTTTGGCATCTCACACTCCTCTGTGGAGGATGGAGGGAGTTGTGCCATGCAGCCATGCAACGGGGAGTGGGTGGCTACGGCCTTTTTTTTTTTTTTTTTAGTCATTCATACCCTGTCTCCTCTCTCGCCCTGCAGGCCTGGTGTGTGAGCATTAGACATCACCAGCTGAACGTTGAAAGGAGCTAGTTAGTTTAAAAAGAGATTTAGGATCAGTGTGCAGAAATGGGGCAATGTGAATCAATTACTTAACATCCAATAATCTGTCAAGATTTCTTTCTGTTGACCAAATCTGAGAAATCAGTAGCACATTTCAAGGATGTTAATAATTTGTACAGGACACAAGTTGAAAAAATGAAAACATGCTGATGTTTATCTGGTTTCATGTTTACGATGTTCCCCATCTTAGTTTAGCATGCTAGCATTTGTTAATTAGCACTAAATACAAGGTAAACCTGAGGCTGATGGGAATGTCATTAGTTTGGTAGTAGCATTAGATTTGTATTGGAACTAGATAGAAAATTAGGAGATTCCCAAAGTCACCAAATTGCTACTGTTGTGTGTTCAGATTTCTGCTCATGACTGTCCATTTGATAGACTCTGTAGTCTGGACTAGAGCAGTAGACTGACATTTTCAGCCACATTCACTCCTGCAGCCATTTGATTCCATCATTTTTCTGATTTTAGCCCATTTGAAGACTCTAACTTGTTACTTGGCATATCTTACCTCTGCAGTCCTCCAAAGGTTGCAATTCAGAGCCACTGTGCGTTAGAGTACAAATCTTTGTCTTGGTAGTATTTTTATACTGCTGGAACAACACTCATAATCCTTTTAGTTGGTTGTATTAAGGGCGAGAACCAGTTTTAAGACTGTACATTTTACTGTCTGTAGAAATTGGTCATCAGATGCAAGGCCTTGAATTTCTTTTTGACATCAAAACCACCAAGGACCAGCCCACATGTGTCACTACAGAATGTGGAGGAGCAGCTGGTTGTACTGCAGCTTGAACTTTCTGATGACATGTAGCCTTCGTGTGAGTCAAGGTATTGTAAACCAGTTCATGACATTTTATTGAAGGACTATAGATGACTCAACAATAACATAGCAATACTCATCAATAAATGGGCTTTACATTCATATTTTTCCAAAGTAGATGCAAATTTTTTTTCAAATTTCAATAGCATTAAATTCTATAGTCAGTCATACAAGCCTTGTGCTTATAATCATCTGCAAGGCGTTGATTTCAAAGTTCAGGTAGAAGATGATCTGATGGACCAACAGCCAACCCAACTGTATATTTGTGATATCTATTTTTAAGATTCACTTCCCTCTGTTCAAAAGATTTTTGTATTGGAGAATTGGACTTATGATTGGCTCTGTATTTGTAGATGTGAATGAATAAGAGAATTAAAAATAAAAATTAAAAAAAGGACTTTTTTCAGTCTTCCGTGCTCAGGCATGATGTTCCAGATCACCACAGGACTTGATTCGAAACTATAGACCAGCCAAAACTCTCCTGTCTGAGGATCTCAGGCTGTGTCCTGTTTCATAATACATAAAACAACCGGAGTTGCTGCCAGGCCAGATGGCAGCAGAAGAAAAATTAGAATGAAACAAAATATGTTCTCATCCTTCTCTTCTTTAACCCAGCTATTTGGATTTATTTTTCTCACATTTAGTCTGAAAATCTTTTTCACTTTTTTTGTTTTTTACACCAATTTTGTATTTTGTATTTCACATTTTTAATTGACAGTATGGTAAATAGAGTGCAGGACACAGTATCACATTAACTGCATTGCAAAATAACCATTCTTCACAATATAAATATATTTGGATCAATTAAAGCTTTTAGTGTTGCTTTGTGTAACCATGATGCTCACAGTTTCACAATGTGATAAATTATGAATAGAAAGTCAAACAAGGAAGCATAAGCCTAGTAATGGCTTAAAAATGTTACGGTTAAGCTAGTATCTTGCAGCACAGTGAAAAACTGTGTACGCTTGCAAGAATATATGGTCTTTAATAGGAAGAAGCAAAGTGTGTTATAGCTAATGAAATATTCATGGTCACAGCAACCTGAAAAAATGTGTATGGTTTCACTAGGATTATTAAATCACTGGTAGCGAGGCTGTGCTGATATGAATATTAACAGTGGCATCTACTTAGCTACGGCACCTTGGAAATTAGTTTGGGAAAAAGTGCTGATCTGAGCCCACAGGGACTCTGCAGTGACCAGTGGTAAGGGCTGGTGAAAGATTGGGTGGTGGATACAGCAGAGCTTTAAGGTGAACTCGATTATACCTAGGTAAGTTCTAGCCTTAGGCATCAAAATACAAATGGAGGCCTGGTGAAAGATAAATTACACTGAAACCAGTTGGGGGACTTCGCATTCATTGATCTGCAATTCTCATTAACCCATTTTAGAAATGTCCCTCTTGGAGGATGGGCAAGGGAATTGTTGCCCTGGAATTGAAGCAAATCACTGTCTTTATATTCAATACATCTACAAATAGGGCAAAAAGGAGGATGTAAAAAAAAAAAATGAAATTGAATGAACGGCACAATTGCTGAAGTTCTGTTCAAATGTGTAACCATGTATAAATTGAGTCGACTAAGTCACACCCTTTTTACCTAGAGTAATCTGTCTCATTTTTAAGATTTCTCGATTAATTGTTTAGTCCATAATATGTCAGAAAATAGTGAAAAAAAATGGCCATTAAAATTTTCCAGGGGCTGCGGTGATGTCCTCAGGTTGCTTATTGTGTCTGATCACAATCCCAGAACCCAAAGATATTCAATATATATAAACATGTAAAAAAAAAACACCAAATGAGGAAAAGCAGCAAATCCACACATTAGATGAGCTGGAAAAAGCAAAAGTTTGCCTTTTTTCCAATATTTCGAAAATTGCTTGATAGTTACTTTAAAAAGTACAGTAAAATCTTTCTTTTACACATTGTTTTTTACATTTTTTTCTCAGTACAAGGGAGATTACTCTCTTCCCTCTGTCCCTATCTCCTATTAAGCTCTCAGGGCTGTATCCATAATGATCCATGTTGGATCAATCCATCATTGCCCCACTACCTTGTTGTCAATCTGCCTGTTTTCTTTAGTTCTTGTTCCACAACCAAGTACCAAAATCTTGAAAAAATGTCAGGATATTGGCCTTTACAAGGAGCTCTTATTCCAGTCTATTCAAGTCGTATGTTCTGCAGAAATGAGTCATACACCTGCTATTGAAAGTCACATAACAACATTAATCTGTGCAGCTGCCTGGTAAGTCTTAGAGCCGGTTACTCATGCTGAGCACTCACTTCAAGTATCCAAGGAGAATACGCTGCTTTGTTTCTAAAAAAAAAAAAAGGATGCAAAATGTGAAGTGTGTTCTCTGGGAGATGTGTTTGCATACATCCCAGAAGATGTACGGATGCAGATTTGTATTGACTTGCCTCTCAGGCCCTGAGGAGGAGAGACAGGTTTCTAAATTAGTCCTCACTACCCTCATGTAAAATGCTATATGGGAGAGATCCTGTTGGATGAAGAACATGTGCTGATTAGGAAGATTACTTATCTTTAGTCTATGCTGTTTCTCTGGTCTTTCCTGGTTTCATCTCACATATGATCTCTTACTAGTCATGCCTGAAATATTTGTGGTTGTTTGCACAGTTTTTGTCAGCTTCATGACATTTTGGAAAAAATAAAGAGAGCAAAAGAAAAAAAAGGAAAGAAAAACTGGAAAATAACCTGCCACCTGACTGAATCATCCTATATAGGAGGAAAACAAGTACAAAATAACTGTTGCACCAAGTCAAAGATGACAAGGGTTGGTTGCATTTATAACCTCAACGGCAGAGAGAATGACTGTCTGAGGGTCACAGTGGTGTCATAACTGCAGAAAAATAAGGATCACTGAGACATTTTGGGCAAAACAGTCCAAATAAATGGCCTTGGGTACATCTTTGTATATGCACATTTGAATACCTTTGAGATGTAGATGCTCGCTGGCTGTACAACAGATGAATCCCCAGGTACTGCTCTATGTTTAAGGCATCAAAGTCTATACTGAGAGCTCTTTGTGAGAAAAATGTGGATATGATCCTTCAGACTATCTCCTGAATTCTAATTGGATTCTCAACTCAGCTGTGAGTCTATATCTATGATGCAGTAACATCTATTGCCAGCACCAGAGAGCTCTGACTTGTCTGAGTCAGTGATTACCAAGCCCAAGTATGAAAGCCCCCCTCCCATCTGTCTCTCTCCATCCACTTCTCCAGGACAATCATGTTAGACAAAAGTGGGGTCATCTGTTTTGGCATGTGAAGAAGGGCCATGCTTGAGACCCTCAGTGTATACAATACACACTGTACAGTCAGGGTAATGGTTGAGCCGTCAGATTGCTGCTGTAAAGTAGGAAAAAAGACAAATGCTCCCTGAAGACTGTGTTCTGCCACTGTTGGCTGGGTGCAGCAGCAACAGCATCAGAGGGAAAAGCCCACACCCAGAGTGTCTATTGATTGCACAGAAAATTTGTTGTTGTTCTGCGAATCCCACAGGCAGTGCAGCAACAGATAAGAGCTCAAAAGGTATGTTCCCTGACATTACGCAGCATAACACATATGGCTTAATGAGGGAGACAGAGCTGCACCCCTCCCTTTCCCTCCATCTTTGACTTTCTCCAAGGCTCTACTGCTGTGAGAAGATGAAGACAAGAGAAACATATTGATTTTCCTTTTAGCATTCTCATTATGCATTCCTTACTTTATCTCTACAGCTCTCTCCAATATGGTACATCCACTTCCCCCATCCTGGCCCATCACAGTTCTCGATATTTGAGGCTTTTTGTTCCTCCTGTCGCTCCTTTTCGTAGCCAACTGGTCCTCTCTGACCACTCGCACTTTCCCTTAGGACATATTGCTGTATGGCTGGGGCATCCCTTCGTTTATTGTCTGGCAGATACTTGCAGTAACTCTAAGTCAGTTGCATAGGGGCACCCACACACACACACACACACACACACACACACACACACACACACTCAGCAGATTCGCCTCAGTGATTTCTGTTGACAACTTTTTATCATTTTCTCCATGTGGTTCTGAGATTAAATCACATTGCTGGTGTTTCACATGGATAAACAGCTGGTACCTCAATATTTCCAACTGTCATCATCAGTACTGTCGGCCTGTTTTTTCGCACCATGTACAGAAAAAGCTTATCTATCCTCATCATGCACTTTAAATACGCCAATGACACAGGCTTTCGTATGACCTCCTCAGCAACAGTGGCTCTCTTCTGTACCACAAACAATCCACTATTTATTTCACCACATGGAGTGACAGTTACTTCCTATGGAACTTCAAAGCCGCTTATTAGCCTCCTCATAGCACCACACACCTGGTCTGATGAGTATAAAGTGTCGAAACCTAAAATACACAGACATGACGTTGGATAAAAACCTCTGCTTCAGCCAGCACACTGTGAACACTCAGAAACACTGAGTCTTAGTCATCTCTGTCAGTAAAAGCTCACCCCATCCCTCTGTATATGATAATTAACCACTCCTGCTATATGGAACCATCTGTTTCTGTGTACTGGAAGCAATTCACTTGCACTTATATTCACTTATAGCCACTAAAATAATTGGCCTCACCTCCTCCAATTTGTGCAACCTTATCTTTTCAGCCCTTAAGTGGAAAGCGCACATAAATTTAAATGACCCAGACTGCCCTCTTTCATTCTGGTCCCTAATGTACGGGAGGGCTTGCATTGTCGTCAGCTTTTTCCCCAATTGCCATGCGTACACTAAGCAACCTTATCCATCTTAGAACCACTGTATGTATGTATAGTTAGCCTTGTATTTTTTTTACATCGCCCATGTTTTATATTTTGGCAATGTTTTCCTGTGTCCATTTACTGGCTGAATATCTCTGTGGACAGAATTTGATGAAACAGACTGGACAAGAGGAGATGGTACTGATTAGTAAAACTGGCACCAGGAAATGTGCTCACATTGCCACTAGCAGATGATATTTTGTTGCTATTTCAGTGTCAGTATGTAAATTTATAGGAAGCAAGAAAGTGAATGGAAAAGGATAATAACTTGTCTGGAAACAATGATTTCTGTTTATTTGTGGTGGTTGTTTGGATCACGATGGTCACCGATGTGAAGTCATCCTTAGCTACCTTTTTATCAAGCCTTACATCAGTGTGGCAATTAATGGAATTGTATCTGGTGACTGTGAAGTTTAGGGTCAGCATTGTTTAAGGTTGCAGTTAAGTCAGTGCTGCATAAGCTTGAGACAGGGAGAGAGGACGGCTGAGTGTGGACTCAGAACGCATAACTGGTAGTCATGAGTCTAATGACTTCTGATTATATTTTATAAAACCATTAATTCCCAGCCAAATCAAGCTGTCCTCCAAATACGGAGCTACAGTTACAGTTTGTTTGACTAAGTCATGCCTAATTTATCTGTCCTTCTATCTATCCACCTGCAGACTGCCATAGGGCAGCATGACAGACACAGTAATGAGCAGCAGCTCGGATCGCTGGATGCCCAACGACAGGCAGAGGAACATGAACGCTAGGTAAGCATGATTCTCACTACAGTTTTGTTTTGTTAACCACTTGTAATGGCGAGATCCACACTAAACAGTGCCCTCCTTTGTTTCACCTGCATCTGACGCGCGATCTGTGACACAGTGAAAAAGAGCAGTAAGTAGATCAACTCCTGCTCAACCTCTCTTCACCTCCTCACTGTGTTTCTGCTCTTTGACTGTTCAGCGAGCGTTGTAATGTGTTGATGCTGTAAATGAATGTTCATTCATTCACTGTGTTTGCTCTGTTTAAATGCTGAATATGACATCTGTATGCAAATGTTGGATTTTATGTCATTTAATAAAATCATAGCGGTAGTGTAATCTCAGCTGGAGAATATGTTGACTGACAGGAACAACTGGACCATGCAGCCAGGTCCTGGTCCTGGTCCAGACCTGACAGATGAAGAGAAAGAGATTATAAACAGTGTGATCGCCCGTGCTGAGAAAATGGAGGCCATGGAGCAGGAGCGAATTGGGTAAAAGATTGTAAATCATGCAGTGGTTTCTCCAATACGACAAAATCACCAACAAATCTCCAACAAAATCACCTGTTAAGACTGATGCCATGCCTACATTTTGACTCTGGGAAATGAACAGTGACATTATAAGTAAGATTTCACCCTGTGCTGCTGCAGACGCCTGATAAACCGCCTGGACGACATGAA